>MJUU01013381.1:22307-35726 GCA_002080025.1 Modiolus philippinarum | reverse complement strand
TTTGTCTCATTTGCATTTACTCCATATCCCTTCATTGTTAATTTAAGACAGGAGTTTGTCTCTCCTGCAGTGTGGAGTCCGTAAAAAGATTCCCGTGAGAGAGATGTATGCTCTATATACATAACAGTTATGGTGTACTTGTTTTTGAGAGAATTTCTCATATGAATGCACTATCATTCTTTCAAATTTTTGCTTTTTAATTTTTTTTTGTAATTCAAAATTGTTTTTCTGACCACCTGTTTATTGTGCCCACCTCTCAGCAATTAGCAATGAATACCGCTCAAACCGGTGCTAGGGGCCGTCTTGAACTTGCTATGAGGTATGAGTAATGTTCATTGTTGAAGGCCTCATGGTGACTTCAAGATGAAGAACAACAATAAAAGCGTTGTTCCATTGCTGTGTTTTACCATGTATTTGTAGAGATTTTGTCTCATTTGCATTTACTCAATATCCCTTTATTGCTAATTTATGTACCCGGCATATTTATTTCAGTCAATTTTTACCAACCAAAGCTTTTAATAAAGGACATTATGTACCCAGCATATTTTTTAGTTAATTTTTACCAATCAAAGCTTAAAATAAGGGAATTCCTGTACCCGGCATATTTATTTTAGTCAATTTTTACCAAACAAAGATTAAAATAAGGGGCTTTATGTACCCGGCATATTTATTTTAATTAATTTTTACCAAACACGGCTTAAAATAAGGAAATTTATATACATGGCATACATAATTTTGACATTATTTGCCAAATAAAGTTTAAAATAAGGGATTTTTATACAGCCAAAGATTTATAGAATATAAAGTAAGGGAATGTATATATCTGGCACATTTGGTTAAAATATAAAATCATGCTGAAACTGAACCTGTGTTATTATCAAATAAATTCACATCGTACTGAAAATATTTATTGAATTTATGTACCAAAGTTATATTTTGGGTCCGAAAAAAGTCACAATATAGTAAGATGATATCTTATTTAAAAGGAATGTTTGAATCAATTTGCGAATTACCGAAATTTACAACCTTCTGTCCCGCAAGATTATCCGATCAGCTGGTTTAGCTGTTTAGTAAGGGCTACGTCCCACACTAGTGCAAATGCAATCCGTTTATTTAGAATCTATATCTTGACCGAATTAAGATATTTGGCATGAGGTAAAAACTTATCATTATATCTTGACGTATAAGTCCTTGATTTGGATGAAATACATGAAATATCGATTTACGTTATGAATCTCGTAACAAACGAAATCTTTACCGAGATGAACGGGTTTGACACGAGATTTTGATCTCGTGTTTTGATTGATTAATTTGATAATTACATCACATCGAGATATACATGTAGTATACGCGATGAAGTCTCGTACGAAATAAAATTTCGACCGAGATGAAAGGTTTTGACACGAGATTTTCCTCTCGTGTCATGATTGGCTAAAAATAATTTTGCATCTCGGTGAACACTTACAATCTCGATCGAGATAGGGGGTTTTACGCGAGTTAGAAGGTTTCTAGATGCCGAGATGTTAGGTTTTTAACGAGATAGTAGGTTTCTCGTGCGAGATACTTGGTTTCTCGTGCGAGTTTTCAATCACGGCGAAAAACCCTTAATCTCGATCCCGATCGAGATGATGGGTTTTGAGCGAGAAACCTAGTAGCTCGTGCGAGAAACCAGGTATCTCGTCGAGATACTATATTTCTCGAATTTTTGTGACTTTGGCGTGCCATATGGGTGCCTTTCTCCTCTTCCATTTCTCCTCTATCCCCCCTATCTCATTTATTATGGTCTATCTTTACTATATCCGTCCTCTCAAATTGGTTCCAAAGTTATTTTGAATCAAGTACTGGAGTAGTACCTGATATACATGTGTAGTTACCTTATCTTTTGCAGTCTTTTTTCTCTTTGAATTTGAGTGGTTACTGTGGAATTATGTGTTAAGTTTATTTTTAACAGCTATGAAAGAACCTACTTTTCATTGCAAAATATTAATTTTCTGTGTAGAATTGTCTGAATCGATATCTTCGGTAATGAGACTGGATCCAGAGCATCTAAGGGTGTAAAACAATTTCGACCGACTGTTTCGTTACAAGTAAGTTTTTCTTGTGCAGTTCCCTAGTGAAGTGTGGCTTGTAATTGTAATGTTCGGCCGTTGTAAGTGTTTCCTGTTATCTTTCCTTCATTAATACTCACAATTCCCGGTAATTCTAATTGTGGGATAGCCATATATTAAGACTGGTAATTGGGGATGAAAATACAGCTCATTATAATTTTTGCAGTTGGAGTTAACATATGTGTTATGGTCTCATGTTCATTTACTCCATATCCTTTCGTAAAATACATGTACGTGATGGGCAGACTTATAGCCACAGCATATCGGGATTGTTATTCAGAGTTTAACAGGATTCGCAAAAATGTGTTTCTTGGATAGGTTAAAACACAAACTTCAAAATACTTGATCAAATGGATAAACAATAAGAGGAGCTCATTTACAAACAATATACCTCATTTTAAACATTTTGTCAAATATATAATTTTTGACGAGGATGTGGTAACAGAATATGTCCGGAAATTCGGAATTCGCTAAATTTAAAGGGAGCAAATGGGGATGAGAACTCCTCTTGTCCCACTCAACCTCAATGTTCCGAAAATGGAAATAGGTGGGGGTTATAGATTTGTGATTTTCTTTTGATATTTGAATTTAAAAAAATGGGAAAAGTGGGAAACAGATGTGTAAAGAGGTATATGGCCACTTTCCCGTGAATTTATTTCATTCAGCATACCATAATATCTTCTCCAAAACTGTCATAAACACTATTAAAAAAATTAGTTCAAACACATTTTCATACCTTTAGATAAAAGCCACTGAACTTTTCACTTTAGGCTACTTTAGGTAACACGTTACCAAATGACATATGTTCCAATCTTTCTAATGTTTTGTACAATGTTGCGTCTTTGCAAGATAAATAGGAATATCAAATAAAAGATAGGGGTCACCATGCTTGTTTTCCTATAAAACACAAGGAAAACTATGGATTTTTGGTGCCAAAATTACAAAGACAAATAGTGAAAATCTAGAATATAAGTCCAAAACTTTTAGTTTTTGCGACGTTCCTATGTGTCAGAATATACGAATGCTGACCAGAAACTAACATATTGTAGAGCTCGGAACCCTGAATCCATACATGTTTAGAAAAACATATGTCACCATCCTTGTTTTGAGATACAGCACGTCAAACCTGGCTAACACGCCTAAAATGTAAAAATACGTGACGTTAATAAATGACGTCAGATTGGTCAAAAAAAAATTTTCAGACTGACTGATTTTGAGATAATTTAATAAGCTGATTTAAAACCATTCTTTTTTGTAAACCCCCGAGTAATTCAATTTAATTACCTTAATTGTATTTTTCTTTTTAAATTCTGAATAATTTACAAAATTTACACTTCAAACTTTCTATCAATGAATAACTCAATTGTTTGAAAAAAGACAGATATGTGAATCTGAATAAATAAATGAACGGATGTGACATAAGGGTATATGGGACAAAACCTCTACAAATACTTGGTAAGTTTAAGCAAAGAAAACAATGCTTCTGTTGTTGTTCTTTATCTTGAAGTCACCATAATGCCTTCGACAAGAGAATTCAAGACGGCCCCTAGTACCTGGTTGGGCGGCATTCTCTTGCTAGATGCTGAACAACTATTTGTTAAGGATGCAGGGCCATCAACAAACATTTTCACCCGTTGCCAAATAAAAGGACCAAAGACAACAATAAATGACCACATGGCACTCATAGAGTAAATTGTAAGTGAACTTGGGTGGTCATTATATATACAGATGGCAAGATTGATAATTCCAATGCAAAAGAACATTGTATTGGAGCTAGCATACAATATGTGGTAGATTTTGAATATATTTTTCTAAATGGAAACTGTTCATTGGAACAGATAAATAAAGAGGAACTTCAGAGAAGGGAAATATTGCAAAGTTAATGACTCCGAATTCTTACTGAGTCAAAATGCCGATGAAATATCCCAGTTCTACGATTTTCGTGTCATATCGTTAAGTTGTTTTGTCACCCACTGTGTGTATTTGTGATTTAGTCTGTTATCCATTTAAACTCACAGCTATCTTTCGCTTTCCACTTAAATCTCATATTCTTTGATTTGCGCCGACGATTTTATGCCATGCTCCAATAAAAACGCGCATGATTTTACATAAAGGACATTTTCCATGTTTTAGAATACTGTTTGTTCTGGGGCGCTATGATTAAATCTGCGAAAAAGAAAAAGTCGAGGGAATAAAAAGAAAATTGTCCATATTCGATCCGATGAAATATCTTGTTTCTGTATGGTATTGCAAAAAAAAAAAAAAAAAAAAAAAAAAANATCAGCTGCAAAGACGGAATGCCAAGTCAGTGGTTTTGTATTTGTATTTTTTTTCGTTTTTTTTTTGTTTAATTTTTTTGTATGTTTGTTATTTTATTTTTTCTACTCCATTTTTTTTTAATTTTTATGTGTCTTATTTTACATATGAAAATCTTTCAACCAGTGCTTTGGGTTAAAATAACAGTCGTCGTGTATGAAATTCGCAGTGAGAATATTATACTACTACACACAGTCCATTTCAGAGAACACAGGTAACATGATACCCGAAATGACAATTATTCCGATCTTCCGATGATAATTTATGGCAAAATTGTGCATGATGATATGTTACATGAATATATATATAAATTCGAAAATGGGATTTTCCATACCCGTTTTCTTATGATTATGCATTAAAAACTGCAGTTTTGACAAAAACATTTTTAGGGTAAACTTTTTTAGTTAAGATACTCAAAAATGTACTCACGATTTTAAAAATCTAACAAACTTATTTATATGTTTGAATGTGACACCCACATTAGTAAAATCATGAAATGAGTAATTTAGTTAGTGAACAATTGATAATAATACTAATACGTGTAATAATAAAAAGATATGTTATCAATATATATATGGTTTCAAAAATAAAAAATCCACAGAATTAAGTAATCTCAAAATAAATAAATGATTAAAATAACAGATCCATTGGAAATGGATGTGTGGTTTTCTCATAATTTTCTAGTCTCTCTCTTTGTTACTAGTATCAGAATAATATTCATCCATGACATTTTACGCCCAATATCGTTCTTTAAGTGAAGAAAATTATACAGTAAGGAATGATCATTTTGTGAAAATTTATTCATGTTTTCATTGCCGTCGATTAACTCAAGCGCGATAACTCTTGGCGTGACGTCATTTAGTATATTGTAACCGTAAAGCTATGTTCGACTTCTAATATGTCAGAAAACAAACAAGTGTGGCATATATTATTTTTGTTTTCATAGGCAGCACATGTATCATAGCCCACCTTTCATGATTGTTGACAATATTTGGGTTATTTTGAAAATGACCCAGCGTAGGAACAAAATTCACGGTTAGATATCCATACTTCTTAGCAACGTCATCAGGATGGGAGGCTGTTGTCATGGTTCCCATTTAATATAAATATGCATGTGCGTTTTACTGCAATTTTAGAATGTAAAAGTTACAATAGCAAGGAGCAAGAAGATAATAAAGTTCGAATTTTCATATAATTAATAAGTACGGTAAGTAATCATCTAACTATATTTTTTTCTACTACAGTTAATTGCAGCAGTTGCATCGGAAGATATTTGTATTCGGTTTTCAAACAAATGTTGTTGTTTATAAAATATCATTGACAGTCTACTAAGTCAACAAACGCAAAAAAAAGATAATTGTTAGTGCCATGCGATACAGTATACAAGCGACATCTTCAGTAACGTAGCGGGAAAACGTATTTTGTACATTAAAATCCATCATTCAAAGCGATATATCTTGAAAACGAGCACGGATGTAAAGGACTTTCTTTACATCAATTAACTGTAAATTCATTCTTGAATTAAATATCAACTTGTCAAAAAAATGTTGGATAATATTGCTTTCTCGATTTAAGTTAATAAACCTTCAGGTGTGAACGGATTTCCCCAATATATCCTTTGTAATTTAAGTGTACCATGCAGTAAACTTCAAATAGTCATCGAAAACTAAAACGGTGACCCCCAATTTTGTTTCGATTTTCCGGCTTATATTTCTAAGTACTATTTGTATACAAAATTTAAAAAAAAAACGTTTGTCAGGAGTACTTGATTACGTACATTACGCCATAAGAGATATCAACTAAAGATTATTATAACTAAAAAGGTAGATATTTTCAACATGACAAAGACGTACATCACAAAAATGTGCTGAATTCAAATTATCTCCCCTGCTTATCCTCGGTCGGTAATTACAAAGACAATCATAGTCTAAGCTGTATTAAGTACTTTAGTAATTTTCTTCCTGTTTGCACATGTTCATATAGCGTATGATATACGTAAATCTGCACCCTTATCTGTGATCTTAGCCTTCCTCTTTTGATATTTTCGGAAATTAGTACCTTTTTTGGACTACTTTTGGATTATGGCTTTCCATATTATTTGTTATTAATACTGCTGGTGAGAGGTTACTCCTTGAAACACGTGTACAGCATAACGGAATTTTCTGTTTTTGTGCAACTTCGGTATTTTTTTGTACTGTGAAAGTTGCTTAAGAATGAACATGTTATAGCTTGACTTTCACTTTAAATCAACATTCTTTCAAACTGTATCTTACAATTTTTCAGTGAAAGTATATAATCTTATATATGGTCAATGAATTCGTTTTCGAAGAATTTATCATCATTATACAAATTCACCTAAATAAGTGTACTTATGCGACATAAATTAATTTATGATCCAAAAAATTAGAAAATCACTTATTATCTACTTTACTATGTTTTTTTAGGTGGTTAACTGTATAACAGACAATTAAGTCAAATTCTTATCTTATAGCAAGTCATGTGTTATAGCATCCCAATCGAACAATAAAAATTGTAATTTCTTGACAGATGTAACAATTTTTCAAAGAAGCAGGCTTAATTATTAATGGTTTGAAATTGATTTGTGGTATTTTTTTTTGCTCAAATGACTGATATTTAATTAGAATATATTTACATGTATTTATTGACAAATACGTGACGTTAATAAATGACGTCAGATTGGTCAAAAAAAAATTTTCAGACTGACTGATTTTGAGATAATTTAATAAGCTGATTTAAAACCATTCTTTTTTGTAAACCCCCGAGTAATTCAATTTAATTACCTTAANAAAGAAGCAGGCTTAATTATTAATGGTTTGAAATTGATTTGTGGTATTTTTTTTTGCTCAAATGACTGATATTTAATTAGAATATATTTACATGTATTTATTGACAAATATGATAGAATCGGATCCATCCATCAATAGCGTTTGACTTAATCTGTCCCCGTAAGTACTCAGTGACAAATGATACTTCAGCCAATCAGCAACTCGAATTTCCCTCGACTCATATGAAACAAGTTATCTGATTGGTTAGAAATTTAGAAATGGTATTCACGCACTTATCTATTATTACAACTACTGTACGAAGAGATGATCACTACCCGATGTTCAAAACTCATGTTGCATTAAATGTTATCTCAAGACTCCCTTGATTGTGTATCACGCTTTGTTATTTTAACCCTTATTAGATTAAGATCGCCGGAATTTTACTAAGATTATTTCAAAGCTCGAGTTTCAAAGATGCAGAGTACTGAAAATCCGCTAAAACATATCATAATTGATGCATCATGCTGTTTCATCTCAGTATATAGAAACTTTTATTAGTGAAAAATACACTGCAATTTCCTTTTACATTTTACTGCAAAATTGCATGTTTTCGTCGTTTTTGGCCGTCAGTTTCCTCCACCGCCTTTTATACAATAGACAATAAGCATTGAAGGTAATACGTATCGTATGGCGAATCTGCGATTTTTTTTTGTTGGTCTCCATATACTAATATTTGCTGCAAGTATATAGCTTTCGTTTCATTTTAAGATTCGACTCTCATGGAAATGGCAAGTAGTGTGAAATGATATTTGATAACCTTATTTCGAAAATTAGAACGGCATTATATCCATCTGGTAAAAATCAATATATAATGATAATGTATAAGGCCTTGATACGATTCAATCATTCGGCGACCTCTGTAAAATTAACTTGACCAGCAACAAATTAATAATGTTGTGTTAACTCTGCATTTTGGCGGACAGGTTGATCTCTAGCACAATTAACCTCATCTTTATTAATGAACTGACGGTTCATTTCTTAATCTAGTTAAAATGGACATCGATTTTCGGTACAATTTAAATTCAAATTTAACATGATTACAATTTTATGTTATAGTATCAATACAACAAGAAACTGTTAGTAATTGTACAATTAAATGCATCCTGAAATTTCAAATTTCTCAACACATGTACACGATTACACGAATTTCAATATACATTTATTCTACGATATCACGCATTAATAATAAATTATTATTAAATAAATCACTTTATTGTAATGTGAAATCCAAATAGATTTCGGCTAATATTTCACCTTGATGCTGATTGGATTAACGCTGTCGGAAGGAACGCCCAGGGACACATTTATTGAATCGGTTCTGTATTACTGTAATAGCGTTGAGTTCCTGGCTGGGTTACCTCTTATAACGTCCACACCAGACGTCCAAGGTTGGCCCTAGATACGTTCCTGAGCAACCCGATGACCATCTTTGAATGACTACCACACGTTTTCTGAGGCAATACTTTTGAAATCCCTCAGTAGAATGATAGTTCGGGCCTATATCTGTCGCTGTGTTGAGTTACTGACTGGGTTACCTCTGATAACATCCACACCAGATGTCCAAAGTCGGCCCTACATACGTTGCTGAGAACCCTGGTGACCATCTTTGAATGACTGCAGCAAGTTTCCTATGGCAATACTTTTGTAATCCCTTTGTAGAATGAAAGTTATAGCCTATATCTGTCGGTGTGTTGAGTGCCTGACTGGGCTACTTCTTATAATGTCCACACCAGATGTCCAAAGTTGGCCCTAAATACGTTCCTGAGCACCCCGGCGACCATCTTTGAATGACTGCTGCAAGCTGGTAGAACGAAAGTTCAGTCCTATATCTGTCACTATGTTAATTGTCTAGTGACCATGAATGTTTGAATGTCAGCCGTAAGTTTCTTCAGGCAAGATATTCAAGTATTTCATTCTTTCATCCAAATCAAGGTATTAATCGAAATCAAGAAAAATTACATTATTTTAAAATATTTTTTCGTAATTGTTCGCTAGCGCTGTAAATGTTCGCTGGACCGTCGTAGTTCATTATACTTTTGCGGTTTTTAGTCAAACCCCATAATTGTTCGCTAGCTAATTGTTCGCTACAATTGTTCGCTAGCTTGAGTCAAGCAATAGCGCTAGTAGTTTAACACATTTCCGATAAATTAAAAAAAAGCCTGATCAAACTTTGACTTATGATCATTTTTTGTGCACGATTAAAGGATTTTATTGTAAAATGACCATACCATCCAGTTGATATTAACATTGATTTGAATCATTTTAACAAGAATGTTTCATTGAGGGTTCCCAGGGGATATTTACATTCCATGAGATCAAGGGGTATATATGTAGCTCACAATTTACAGCCGCAATATTTTGCACTTCAGACAGGATCGAATGCATTTTATGAACCTAAAACTTCCGTACAAGAGGGGCAAGATTAATTGTAGATTTGGCTATAATTTTAAAATTTTCTTGTCAAATTAACATAGTTGCAATAATGGCAGTTCTGCAAAATATCATCCGCCAAAAACATATGCGACATCAGATGAATATAACTTGAGTTAATGAACGTTGCGACGAAATGAATATTTTTTTAAAATATTTGAACGAGGTTGATGATAGTAGAGTTTGGAAGCGTGAGGGTTTTTGTTAATCGTCAAATCAGGAATCAGTTTATAAAACCGATCGATAGTACAAATTTAATCGAATACTTTGTATACCAAAATATGTCTAAAGTGTACGCGCTTTCCTGGTGTCAATGCTTAAATATGAACAGTATAACTATTAATACTCGCTTTAAATCTACCTGCAAAAAAGAAAAAAAAGTATTTTGTTTCATTTTTTAAAAATAAATAACAAAATTCGGAAGTTACCGTGAATTTAGTTTCTGCATATGGCAATTTCGACAACTTTTGTCTCATTATTTCAGATAAAATCTCAATATTTGGAAGAACATAAACTAAAGATGTTTAAAAACTGATAGAGAACACATAACCATATATGATCTAAGTGGAAAGCCCAAATAGCTGGGGACAGAGCTTTGCATTATGGAGATAATCTTTAGTTTTAAACAAAAAAAAAAAATAGATATTGCAAGTTGTCAAATAAAATCGGCTTTCGGACAAGTACCGAAGTACCGACTAGTGGGCTGGAGATACCCTGCTGAACTAACAGTCCATCGATTTATCGAAGTTATCAACCCAGTGGTTATAAATAACAAAATACAGAAGTTACCGTAAATGCAGTTTCTGCATTTGGCCATTTCGACAACTAAAGTCTCATTCGTGCAGATAAAATCTAAACAAATAGAAGAACATAAACTCAGGGATGTTTCAAACCTGATAGACAGAAAATATCAATGAACAGCGAAAATCAGCTTATGGCAGAGCTTGGCTTTTTAGTTTTCAACAAATTTACAAACATTTAAATATTGCAAGTTGGGCGGGTGAATACCCTCGAGGACTAACAGTCCACCAGCAGTGGCATCGACCAAGTTGTAACAAAGAACAAAATACCGAAGTAACCGTAAATAATACGCATCTAACAATTGCAAAGTTTGGGTATAAATATTACTCATTTGTTATTTCTATAATTGCAAAAGTATTACTCAATATTATTAATAATCACGTGCAGTTTTGTGTAAATAAACTCTGTATTGTTGGTTGCAAGTTGTAAATATGCCCTGTATCGTATGGTGTAAACTTGGTACGTTTAGGTGTAAGCTGTAACTAGTGGCCCAGGGACTGAGCCTGAATCGCTTTCCTGATAAAATGGGACTAAAATACCGTAAGCGATGTCTTTGCTGATGACCAATTATGATATTTTTCCCTAAGGGTCTAATTCTAAGTTAAAGTTAAGTTGAATTGGCTTCAGTGGTTTCAGAGAAGACCATCAAAATGTGATTTCCGTTAGGGCCCACTGTTAAACTACATTTGTATATTCCATGCTGGTTGCCATGTTTTTGGCAAATCCTACAAAAATTAGCTATCATTGTGCAGGATCTTTCGTACATCATTCCAATTCAGTTTGATTAAATTACAGCAAAATTCGAAACACATGCGCGTTTCTTGAAACGGCCTAAACAAACATTGTGCACGAAACAGGTATTATCTGTCAATCATATGCACGTCAGTCATATGCAACATACCCGTTCTAAACAAATCGATTAAACAGGGCGTGATATCTGTACGTCAATCAAATACAAACATTTTATGCAGACTATATGCTAAGACTCTTTACATATTTTAGAAATCGGGTATTGTCAGGAAGGAAAAAAATGCTTGCCGTTTATAAGAACTTTTATATGGCTATATATTCAAGATGAAAAACAACAATAAAAGCGTTGTTTTACCATGACTTTGTCTCATGTGCATTTACTCAATATCCTTTCTTTCATCACCGATAAGCATTTCGTTTTTACAAACCATTTTTTTTTATTTACAAATTCACATAAAGTATTTAAGAATTTCATATGTACTATTCTGATATTCGGATTATTTTAGACAGTAAATACATTCCGTTTATTGTTTCAAAAGAAAAACATATCCGTCCTACTCGATTCACACAACCAATAGAACATTTAGAAATTTGTAGAAATATTATATAATTATATCAGAAATGAGATGTTTTTCCCGCATCAAAACATGACAAAAATAACAAAAGAAAGGGATTATAATTGTGTTAGTTTTTGAAAAGCATACGGTCTTCGATTCAATGTAAAAACATCTGACAATTCAGTTTAATTTATTTATTTACTTTGAATTTGCCAAATGGAATTTCAATATTTACTATATTTTAGTGAATTTAATTTCTTTCAAAAAAGAACAAACTTTCATAAAAAGGTAATCCGCAAGTGTCCAAGTAAACCAAAATACATGCAACACATTGACTAAGGTTCCGAAGATAATTCTTTAATCGGCTGATATACTTCAAACGGCAATTTTTGTTTGTTTGTTTGTTTGTAACTTTGTTTCTTTTCTTTCTTTTTTTTTTGTTTTTGTTTTTTGTTTTTGATTTTGTTTTTTGTTATTTTAGTGCATTTCAGATGAGAAAAACCTTTTACGAGCTGGTCAGATTTCTTATGTCATTTTGAATGATTAAAAAATGACCGGTGTCTGTATACAAACAATTCTACGTAAATAGATACAAATTAAGAAGATTACCCAAAATTATGACATGATAGTGTCCAGGTCCCGGGATTCAGGTTTGAGTAAATAAATAATATGATAACGCCTTGTATGAAGGTGGTCTTGAAGTTTACTTGAAGTCCAAACATTTGGAGTTTTACAAAAAAAACAACAAAAAACAAAAACAAAAACAAAACAAATACTAAACAAATTAAAAAAGAAAAAAAAAATAAAAACACGACAAAACAGAACAAAAACTTACGACATACACTATGGATCATAACAGCAGACACGGAAAAATACAGAAAATCATCCAGACAAAAAGCCTGTTTCTGTTGATTCCTTCAAAAATATCTTTTTTGGCATGTTCTTCACATATCACATTGTATATACGTGAAAATCTGAAAAGTTTACTTCTCGGAAGAAATATATCCATGTTAAAAATCCATTATTTCTATATATGTATTATAATTTTCACTATTTTTAGATCTTTTTATTATCCATATGTAAACATCCCCATTTCGCTTTGAAATAGAAAAATGTATTATCCTTTAGCTAATTTTCTGTTATAATCTACGCACGGTGTCGTATGAGATTTTAAAGTCTATGAAAACTGCAAGTTCCGGTTCCGGTTTTGGTCATGTACTTGCAGATTTCATACGGGGGTTTATGAAATTTTAAAGTCTATGAGATTTTAAAGTATACGATGTACGGCCGAAATATTTTAAAATATGCTCTCTGTATAGAATCTAACGTTAGAATATGATTATACCATAGACTTATTATAATAAGTCTATGATTATACGAATACAATATTTATTAACTTGACTGTTAAAAATATCAACATGACAAAGCAATAATTAGCCTATAGATCTATCGAGAAAAGAAGTTCCCGATGGAGTTAGCGTGGATCTATTTAATTTTGCAGTAAATTGACTGTAAAATAAGGAGATACAACATTATTCAAAAAGTGCAAAATGTATGCACCCTTTAACAATCAGTAGACAGAGACACATCAACAGGACGGAATTTATGTTT
>MJUU01013381.1:0-16533 GCA_002080025.1 Modiolus philippinarum | reverse complement strand
ATATATAGCCAAACATTAACAATTCTACCCTTACAAATAAATCACGAAACAAGGTTCGTAAGTCCAGAAGGGTGCTACAAAAGGAAAAAGAAAATTTGATAAAATAGGACATCACGGGCCGAGATAGTTTAGATCATTAGCTTATTTAAAATCAACATTCGATCAAGTACTAGAAGTTGATAAAAAAATGCAACACGAGATTAGTACAGCAGGATAGCTTTTCCATTGGATGCCTCCCTTTATTAATTTGCAGATTAGCATTTCATCAATCGATCAATGCATTTATTCTATTGGTTTCTTTCCCATTATTCGCAAAAGTTTTATGATATTTGTGTTTACAAACGGTTTTCGTTTTTAATCTATAAAACTAAAAGCGTCGGAAAACTCACCTAAAATAGTAAGTGTATTATTTGAAGATCTATGTATGATATGCTTTTCTTCATCCTGCACCCATGCCTTACATGTATATTCTCCATAATCCCGAATGCTACAGGAAACTATTTGTATAGTTGATGATTTGTCATTTACTGTACCATCGAGAGTCCTTACAACTGTCCCTTCAACACTGTGTTCCCAAGGTAGAAATCCATAGGTTGATAAATCAGTTTTAATGGTACAAGTCAAAGTAACGGTATTTTTATCAATGCACTGTGTATCCGATATGAGAGTTAGTTGGAAACTAGCTGGAAAATTAATTTATGAAGTATGCAGTATTTTTTTTTACAATACCAAAATTCATTATTTTGCAAACTTAATATTTTATGTAAGGTGATTTTCCATGATTTTTTTTCAATTTTAATTAGATTTACAAAACAAACATTTATAAAACGAAATAATTTTTCCAGATGGACACTGCAAATGCACGTGGAGGCAGGTTGCTTTCTTATTCATCCGTGGCATACTTGATCCAATGTGTTCAGTACTTTAAGTTTTCTGTAAAAAAGATTCGTTGACCCTTTTTAAATTGCTCTAGAAAAGATAACATGAAAAATTGTCTTTCCTTGAAGTAGAACACTTCCTTTCAGCAGATTTGAAAACATGCATAATTTTCTCACTGATAAATATTTGTCCGAAAATTGACCAAATGAATAAACACAAAAATTCCAAATTTGCACGAGAAACAGCAAACTTTGTTATGTTGTACACGTGTTTCAATGAATAACCTATATTGGAATTGGTCAAAATCATCATATATTTCAGTAGACATCGACAGTATCAGTGAGGGGCCAGTATGTATTTAAAATTTTCAGGTTACTAGATCTCAAAGCTAATTTAATGGATGCAAGCAGAGTATCTTGTCAATATCCCCTATTACGTAAAGAATGTAAGATACGTCCCAGCTTTTCTGGATTTTCAATCAGTTTCTGGCATTTTTTACAACATTACCGTAAAACAAGGATTAGAAAAGCCCGTAGTAAAAAGCTGTTTGCGAGTAACGCTATATTTAGGTATTAATTATTCATGTAAAATTTTGTAAATTTTATTGAAAACTAAGGAGTATCTCCCTCATGCAAAGCTCTGTCCTTAGCAGATTTTGGTTTTACATTTAGATCACTTTGGTTGTTTGTTCTCTTATCAGTTTTTAAACATTTTTGAATTTATGGTCTTCCAAACGTTTAGATTTTATCTGCACTGATGAGACATAATTTGTCGAAATGCGCATATGCAGAAAGTAAATTCACAGTGACTACGGTATTTAGTTATTTCATATCTGTTATAAAACTCCTTAAAGGTATTCAACAACTTATGAAATCTGTAACCCTGTATCCTTAGAAAGCTGTTTGTTTCACGTTTTTTCGTCTCGGACATCGATATAATGTTTCTTTCAAACGATAGAAACGTTGTTGGAGGCCTTGTCAACAGGTACAGTTCCTTCAATTTTGATTTAATTCTTTTTACGACAGCTTAGGAGGTGACTCGATATAATTATCTTTATAAAAATCTATTCTGTTGGTGACCTTTGTTACAATTTTACCTTTAAACAAATTTAGAGCATGTTTGTCTGCACATTCTCGTTTGCACCATTTTTTACAATAATTAGTAACTGCATATTTAATTATATCAAAACAAGCTTGCCAGTTTATTTATTAGAAGGTGGGTGATATTTAGGCCCTTTTCGAAAAAATTGTCGAACTTCTTTATCTTCAATGATGTTTAGATTCCCCGTTAATATATGTCCTCAAGGATCATAGCGATATGGCGAAGTGGAACATTCGCAGCTGCTAGGGTAGCTTTTCTCGAAATCAGCATCACAGGTTATTGAAAAAAAATGTTTCTAGTAGGCTTTTTATAAGAAAAAGAAATGACAGGCATGTCCTGGTTGTCAAAATAGACGGGTACAAGTTTTTGAATATCCGGGTCTCGAAAAACGCCTGCAATATCGATAAGGTCAATTCCTTTATTAATATATTAAATCTTCAAAAATTGTTTAACGTGTTCATCTGGCTTGTCAATTCTCGGATGAAGTCTATGAAAACAGAAGGCATCAATAATAATCGAACATTCACAGATCGGACTATTTACAGACATGGTATCACACTCCAAAGACATTTTATAAAGTTGAGTTACAGGAATTGAACAAAGTTTAGTGAACAAGCCATGTCGCCGATTGTTTCTGAAAATAGTATATAGATCTTTCATATTTACGAAGTTTTTACGTTTGCATTTAATATTGTAATTCACTCTTCGACCATGTGACCTGCGATGGCGTAATTTCGGAGAAGAAATATCCATGATGTCAATAGTAGCGCGCTTAGAAATATTTCGACTGGGCCGATTCGATCCTGCCTAAAACGGTATAGGGAGATCACGCGATCGACATAAACCAAATAATGAACAGTAAAAAGTGGAGCTGTGTAGTCTGTAAGTGACAGTTAAATTTCTCAGATTATTTCAGAATCATAATAGTGAATTTAAAGGTAAATTTTTCAGAGAACAATTGCAAGGTCTTTCACCAAATTTCACCACGATTGCCTGCTAGAGTTTGTTTTTGTTTTCTATTTTGGTCAAAAAAGTTATGTAAGCAAAAGGTTTTTTGACCAACCATAAATGTAGAACTTAAAGAAAAGTATATTTTGCAACACAATATTTCCATATATTTTTTTTCGCGTCCGAGACATCGCGATAACAAAATATCAAATGGCGGCCATTTTCAAAATTGCGGACGAAAATTTTTTTTTTGACCAACCATAAATGAAGATCTAAAAGAGAGGAGTATTTTTGCAACACAATGTTTTCATATATTTTTTATCGTTTCCGAGATATCGCGATAACAAAATTTCGAATGCCGGCCATTTTCAAAAGGGCGGACGAAAATTTTTTTTGACCAACCATAAATGAAGATCTTGCAGATAGTGAGTATTTTAGCAATACAATGTTTTCATGAATTTTTTTATCGTTACCAAGATATCGCGATAACAAAATATCGAATGACGGCCATTTTCAAAATGGCGGACAAAAAATTTTTTTGACCAAATATAAATGAAGATCTTAAAGAGAGGAGTATTTTTGCAACACAATGTTTACATAAATTTTTTATCGTTTCCGAGATATCGCGATAACAAAATTTCGAATGACGGCCATTTTCAAAATGGCGTACAAAAATTTTTTTGGACCAAATATAAATGAAGATCTTAAAGAGAGTAGTATTTTTGCAACACAATGTTTTCATAAATTTTTTATCGTTTCCGAGATATCGCGATAACAAAGTTCCGAATGGCGGCCATTTTCAAAATGGTGGACGAAAATTTTTTATTGACCAACCATAAATGAAAATCTCAAAAAGAGGAGTATTTTTGCAACACAATGTATTCATACATTTTAATCGTTTCCAAGATATCGCGATAACAAATTTTCTAATGGCGGACGAAAATTTTTTTTTGACCAACCATAAATGAAGATCTTAAAGAGAGGAGTATTTTTGCAACACAATGTTTTCATAAATTTTTTATCGTTACCAATATATCGCGGTAACAAAATTTCGAATGGTGGCCATTTTCAAAATAGCGGACGAAAAAAAAATTTTGACCACAAATTCGTAATCAGGACCATGAAGCTATCTGGAAACCAAATATTATGGAAATCCGATAACTTTGAGAAATTTGCATATTTAGGGGTCCAAAGTGCGTAAACGGGGTCGCAACGCAAAAAAATTCTTTTTCCATGGTAAATCGTCCTTAGGATGATTGCGACATTTTCCCCACATCAGAATTTTGATATCAGTTACGGTTTTTGTGCAAACATGATAAAAAGGTTTTCGGTCTTCGGGGGGATAACCTCGTTACTGAAAATAGATCGGTTTAACGGGCTCATTGGCTTCGACCCCTTCCTAAGCCGATTAAGTGTACCAAGTATCGAATTTATATGTTGCGACACTTTTTCGCTATAGGCAGCACAATAAGGTCTTTCACTTGTGTTGAAAGATCTGAATAAATTTGAATGTTTCGTATAACAACTATAAACGAATATTAAGTCGGATTGCAGGTTTAGTAGGGGCACTCTGTTCTCTGTTCAGATTATTATCCAATCAATCAAACATCTTTTCGTTACATTCAACGATAAAAAAGTTGCTAAAGCACATGCACTGGTTTTATTCAAAAGTATATAATGTTATTTGACAAATTCGTCAATATTTGTTGGTATTACAATTTTGCCGTGTGTTTATTCTCATATTGTATTTTGTTTCAAAACAAATATTTGCCTAAATATTTAAGTATCAAGTATATATAAACTGTCTATAAATTCAGTCAACGTGGAAACTTGTTCATCTCCCCGGATTTCCGAATATTTACGCTAATGCAGCGCCTAAAAAATCAAATATAACGCTCTATCGTAGGAACCCAACGGGGTTAGAATTAGAGAAATGAATATCGAGATTGCCTTCCCACCAAGGGATTTGGCTGCTCTTCGAATGCACAGATATTACAGACAAATTACACTGCCCACTGCCAATGGGGGCTATTTCAATTTTTTGGAAAATGACACTCAGAAATTTTTCGTTGTTATTCGGTTTTCCAATTGTTTTGATACTATCTGCACTGATGAGGCTTGTTGTCGAAATGGCCATATGCAGTAGATAAATTAACTGCAATTTTGGGTAAAAAAAAAAAAAAAAAATTAAAAAAAAAAAAATGAAGAAGAAATGAAATTTATCATTTAGGCTTGAGTCATTTGCCTGTAATGTATTTCTCTACCAAACCAAAGCCAAAGTCTAAGTCTAAGTCTTTTTAATATTAAATATTAATTTTTTGTTGATTCCAGTGGGATTCGAACCCCTTCTGTCAAGGTACTAAGGGTTGAGAGTCTGCCACGCTAATCACTACACCACCAATTCCATGTTCAAATTTCGGTTAATTAATATACTTAACTCTCATATTACGTGTCAAATTAAATTTGCAGTTCACTCTATTTTACATCCCTTTGGTCTCCCACAGAGATGGGGTGGGCAGTGTAATTTGTCTGTAATATCTGTGCATTCGAAGAGCAGCCAAATCCCTCGGTGGGAAGGCAATCTCGATATTCATTTCTCTAATTCCAACCCCGTTGGGTTCCTACGATAGACCGTTATATATATTTATATAAAAGCTGTCTATAAATTCAGTCAACGTGGAAACTTGCCCATCTCCCCGGATTTGCAAATATTTACGCTTATGCAGGGCCTAAAAATTTAATTATAACGGCCTAAGGTAGAAACCCAACGGGGTTAAAATTAGAGACATGAATATCGAGATTGCCTTCCCACCGAGGGATTTGGCAGCTCTTCGAATGCACAGATATTACAGACAGATTACACTGCTCCCATCTCTGTGTGAGTCCAAAGGGATGTAAAATATAAAGAACTACAAATTTATTTTGACTCGTAATACGTGACTTAAGTATATTATTTAACCGAAATTTGAACATTGCAGTGGTGGTCCAGTGGTAGCGTACCAGACTTTTAAACCCGTAGAACCTTGACAGAGGAGGTTCGAATCCCATTGGAGTCAACAGAAATTTAATATTTAATATTAAAAGACTCAGCCTCTGAATCTGAATTGATAAAAACAGATTAAAAATACATCACAGGCAGATGGTTCAAGCCAAAGTGATTATTTTCATTGTAAATTTTTCAATCAAGTACCCAGAATTGCAGTTAATTTATCTTCTGCATATGGTCATTTCAACAACAATATGTCTCATCAGTGCAGATTATATCAAAACAATTGGAAAACCGAATAAAAAAGGAAAGATTTCTAAGGGTCATTTTAAAAAAAAATTGAAATAGCCCACATTTAGATGGGGCGCTCAGCATAGATCGATCCATAACATACCATAAAAACGAAGCACAAATAAGATGTTGTTTTTTTATCGGTACTCACTCTAATTCTTATTTTAAAGCAAAACAAGTCCCATGGATTCTCTTAAACAAAGTGAAAGGGAATGCAGACTGTTAGTTAAATGAATAAATAAGCTGTCTATAAATTTAGTCAACGTGGAAACTTGCCCATCTCCCCGGATTTGCGAATATTTACGCTAATGCAGTCTATCGGTCTAACGGTCTATGGTAGAAACCCAACGAGGTTAGAATTAGAGACATGAATATCGAGATTGCCTTCCCACGGAGGGATTTGGCTGCTCTGCTCTTCGAATGCACAGATATTACAGACAGATTACACTGCTCCCGCCATCTCTGTGTGAGTCCAAAGGGATGTAAAATATAAAGAACTACAAATTTATTTTGACTCGTAATACGAGACTTAAGTATATTAATTAACCGAAATTTGAACATGGCAGTGGTGGTCCAGTGGTAGCGTACTAGACTTTTAAACCCGTAGAACCTTGACAGAGGCACTATTGACAAATATTTTGACTGATTTTACCAGAGTCAGTCGTTTCTTGACTTAGAATGTCTGAACAGGGTTGAGAATGACTGTGCTGAGTTGATTCAACGCTGATCAGTCTTTTTCAACACTAGTTTTGACTAAAAATGACTGAGCAGAGTTGGGTCAACTCATTTCAGTCAATCTCAGATTTCACCTGTGTTGTAAAAGTCTGACCAGTGTTGGGTCAACTTCGGTCAGTCATTCTCAACACTACCTGTAAATGACTGATTTCTGTTGAGAGTGTCTTTTCAGTGTTGAGTCAACGCTGATCAGTCATTTTCAACGCTACCTGTGTCGTAAATGACTGATCCGTGTTGAAAATGACTGACCAGCGTTGACTCAACATCGGACAGACATTTTCAACACGGGTCAGTCTTTTACAGCACGGGAAGTGTTGAGAACGATTGATCAGTGTTGATTCAACACTAAACAGACATTCTCAACAGATATCAGTCTTTTACAACACAGGTAGCGTTTAGATTGACTGATCGGCGTTTACTCAACACTGGCCAGACATTTACAACACAGACAAGTAAAGATTTTTATTTATTAAATCACTTTGATTATATTTTTATTTGTTCGTTTTATTCTATTTGTATTAATTATTTTCATTTATTTTATTTTATTCTAGTTGTATTAATTATTTATCTAATTTTATTTATTTCAATTTTGTGTTTGCAATTTTTTATCAAGGATGTATAATGAGAAGGATATGCAACTTGTACACAATCAATTTGGCATTTTGGTGGGACGTTTGATATGCATTAATTTTGCAGCTAACTACTGAAAAAGTTGTACATGGATTTTGATAAAATGATGTTTTTCTGAAAGCTGAGACATTTTTACATTGTTTAGAGTAAATTTCATTTTATTATAGCAAGTACTTTCGTCAATACACATGATTGAAATTTGTAATCAAGAAATTTTTATCGATTTTTTTGTCACTTCCGGTTCACATCGGTAAAAATTGCACTGCAATATGCAGTCAAAGGCTTTAAAAGTAATTCACAGAATTTCACAAAATTGATATTTTCTTAAAATTTGACATCTACTGCACTGCTAGAACAATTTTTGTGACCATCATAATGATATTTATGTTGTTTTAAATGCTTTAAAGATAGTGTCCCATAACTGACAAAATCACACATCCCGCGATATTTTTCCAATTTATCACGAGATGCTTATCCTTCTCATTATAAGTCCTTGTTTTTATGTATTTACTTTTATTTTTTTTATTTTACTTATTTATTATCCTAACATTTCTGTCCTATTCTGTTTATTCTATTTTTCTATAAAATTATTTTAAAACTAAAACCAAACAGTTGAATATACATATAACCCTGCCAATTAGTTGCTTTGTTTGTAGAGCAGTAAAATCGCTCTTTAATATGGTACGCGACATACGCCCTTCCCAATTACGCATTCAATGGTTAAGAATTTATACAAGTCAAGTAAAAATGCTAATATTATACAAGTAGAACCGATTCCATAAATCTGTCCCCACCATCAGTTTGTAAGAGTACATCTGTGTCAGCTTTTATGTTAAAAAACACAATGCCATCTGATGTGGAATGAACAGACAAAATATGTGTACATTCAAACGCAATGTAGCATTTTGTCATCTTTTAACAAAGGAACTACCAGTCAAAGAATGAATCAGTCACAACATCGCTGCATTTGATAAGTCAAGAAGGTCGGGTAGGGAGACATTTATTGAATCGACGCTAAGTTATTTTTCTGGACATTTTGATAGAAGACAGGATATTCAAATATTTTACGAAAGGATATGGAGTAAATGAACATGAGACCATAACACATATGTTAACTCCAACTGCAATAATTTTAATGAGCTGTTCAAAGTCTACACCATCTTAAAATGATTATACTGGACGTAGTAATGCATGTGTATAAACACGTTCTGGTTTGTCAACGATGCAAATTGAATATTGACTAGGGTAGCAATACCATGAACTTGAAAACCGAGATCAGAAAACGGAAAATTGACCTCAGATTAAATCACACGAACTAGAATTATATAGAACGAGAGAATAAACGATTCAAAGCGCTCGTGTGCATATACAAATATTATGCCTTTTTTAGAACCTTTTTTTATTTTATTCGAGCTTGTTTCATGTGTCATTTTGCTTGTGCTGTCGGTGACAATTATTCATACAGAGGAATGTCTGTGAACGGCATAGCCTGTAGCCAAAAAGACAAAAGTTTAACCAGAGACTGGGCTAAAAAAATGCAAGAAACGTAAATCTAAAGATAAACTTCTACACGATTCTTTTTCCAGTGATGATTATACACCTTTATGCAAAAAAAAAACGTTGAAAGTTCAAGAGATCCTTTGCCTTTGATTCGTACACAATGTAACTTTTAAGACGTTTGTTTGCTAAAAATCGATGTGATCATACCTAAGGTCTGGGCACACAACTTTGGTGTTGGACGTAATCGGTATGCACTCCTCACGAATAACTGCATTCTAGATATCAAGGGTTTTAGACTACTGACACAGACTGTGTTAACTGCTCGTTGAACAAATTGTGTTTGTGAAACACTACATATGCCCCCAGATTCCGATTTTTACCCCTTTTTGACCTATATGACCTTGACCTTTGACCTATACACTTGCCAAGTATCAAAAGTCTACCTTATATAGTTATAAAAGTTATAGCCAAGGTTAAAGTTTCGGACGCACAGACAAACGGACAAATAGACAAACAGACAAACAGACGGGGCAAAAACAATATGCCCCGATCCTCGATCTAGGAGCATAAAAAGTTAGGTGATCGATTATACCCTAAAAGGTCAGGGCAAATATATGTAAGAGTAATGAGTATCACCTATAATGTGGCTATAATGAAAAGTGATGAACAGGATAAACAGTTGAAAATTTCCAAGTCAATGGAGAATGATTGAAGAAGTATATACT
Source organism: Modiolus philippinarum (assembly GCA_002080025.1). Taxonomy (NCBI): domain Eukaryota; kingdom Metazoa; phylum Mollusca; class Bivalvia; order Mytilida; family Modiolidae; genus Modiolus; species Modiolus philippinarum. Next base: position 6,738 of record MJUU01013381.1, on the reverse strand, counting down.
AAAATTGATCTGTACTGATACTTATGCAATTCCATATCAATTTCAATAGGATACAACCGAGAAAAACTGTGAGCAAAGCTCACAAATGCATACCTCCCTCAAACATATGATTCCAGAAGTAAACAATCTCCAAGAAAAAATTTAAATAGCTGCTGCACAATGGCAATTTACACTGAACATTCTGAGAAAATTTCATTAAATTTCATCAAGTGATCTAGGATGAGTTATCGCCACAAAGTATGTACCCTATGGCGGTCGGATAACGTACGAATGAACGGACACCATGATCACTATAAATATGTACTACCCGCTTAAGCGGGGATATAAGTGATTGATGTTAAACAGATGTAAATAAAAATTATGTAAAAATATCGGTCAGTTGAACGTGACTGAGGGGTCTGAAAATATCAATAGGTTATTATGAGTTGTTGTAATTAAATCAGAGACATTATTTTAAATGTCTCTGGTTGAACAGACACAAGAAAAAACATTGTTGGGGTAATAACACGAGCTCCACAGATCTCCGAGAGTCCGGTGCCTAGTAAGTGTAGCCCAGAGCACTGCGAGTGCAGATCGGAGCCCTAGTGTTGGAGCCTTGAGCCTTAATGTTGGAGCGCGGATCCCCACGTTAAAAAAAGGTTGAGCCCAGAGCCCCTGTTAATACCCAACATTGTGAACGCCGTCGTCCTTTAAGTCACCCGGCTTCGGTAAAACAATCGTTTAAAAACCGATATTCAGATAAACAAGCAGACAATTACAGAACCTGTGCATGCAAAGTGAATAAAAAATCACAGACAATTCCATAATCACGTGAATATGATAGAAATTTTGGTGTCCAGTTCAACAACTCATGTGCTTAATAGCCAATCGAGGTAAACAAATACATTCCTCGATTTGAGAACCAATTCGTCAGTTGACACGAACAGAATGTACAATTTATATATTAAGTTATTCCGTAATACACGAAAATAATCGGATTGCGTGATTTCGTACGCATGTCGATTCCATTGCTATAAAATTACATCAAAAATGTATATGAAAATTAATATCAATTAATATTTTATAACATTATATTTTATATAATTTATTTAAATTTCAATGTCATTGAATTTGCATACAATACACAGAAAAGACGTCGCTGAAATTATAGTCACTGTCGCTGACTTTATAGCCACAAATTATTGATAACTACATGTCGTACACCAGTAGGCATGACATGGCTGTATATTGTAAATGTAATATGCAACATATGAACTGTATAATTTTACATTGAAACATGGTATTTGCCCAGTTAAAACCCAGAAAAATAAGTTATCATTTAAACTAAAAACCTCATTTAAATCGAAATTTGGCCGGGCTTTCAGGTTAAATTAAAAGACAGAGAATATAAATTAAAAAAATATTAAATACCAAAATTATTTTTTTAGAAACAAGAAATTCAGTACTTCAACCCTTTTAGTAGAGAGTTATTGTATATTCGATAACCATAAAAAGATGAAGAAAAAAGATTCTTGTGAACAGAAAGTTGACTTAAAACAAAATCTATGCATTCCTGACTATTTATCTACATCAGGACAAAAATGGCAATTTCTATGCAACTCTCTGTGTTCAATCGAGCTATAAGTGTTGGAATGACTGCCATTTATGGATACATAGAAGAAAGGGTGTTTACTTCTTTTCTTTTTTCTGTTGTGCACCCGGCAGGAACGTTAGAAATTTCGACAGTACAGAGACATAATATTCATCCTTATGCATTCATAATAAATTAATTCCTTATTTTTTTACAAATCTAAATTCTGCCATTTGACAGCTTTTGTCAACTTATGTCTAATCATTTAGCATATGATAGTTTCCGTCTTCGCAGAATATAGAGTTTTCTAGCTAAGGCAGTAAAGAATGTCTAGTACCAGTAAAGGAGGAAGTGCTGAGGGTGTTTAGCGGGCCTCTCTCTCCCACCCCACCCCACCCATCTCCTTCCTACCACCTGTCAACTCAATGAATTATCTCGCACCTCTTTATTCCCATAATTCCCACAAATCTTTCAGCTTTCTACAGCCGTCCATCCCATCTTCTCCAATATCCAGTTTTACAGGACCCTTCCATAGGAGAGGTGTAATTCTCTCGGAGAGAAGGCCGTGCAACTGCATCCATGCATGTGGGTTGAAAATCCGAAGTGCACACATTTAGAACAATACGCATCTTTTGGGTTAACCCAAACAATACGGGACTTTTGAATCATGTTTATTCAAATAACAGATTTTTTATATTTAAAAAATCAATACATCAATACATGGAGAGGGAAACACTAATTAATTTACAGGGCTACTATATTTTAAGTAATAATAGCTTTTATCTATTTCATGTTTGTGACGTTTTGTATGTATTGGTATCAATCTTATGTATATTGGATTTTAAACCAAATAAAAATTCTGTTCTGTCTTGTCCTGTTCTGTTCTATTCTAATAAATGAACACTGTTGAGCTAAGGGTGAATTTGTAGCACTTAAGGTTAATTGTTTTTCGCCAATTAAAATTTAGTTAAAGAACTGTCATATTGGAAAAATTTAAAGTGCACTTCAATTTAATAAACAGTTTGTGTTTTTATGTGGTATACATTTATGTCATAAATTTTAGAGATCCAGTATTCCTTCTAACTGGTATCCGAGGGGATCGTTTCCGCCTTCAATTACACGAGAGTTCCTATCTGGAAAGTCTACATTAAAGGGTAAACTCAATAATGAGCCCAATGATGAACAAATGCATAAACACGAACACAGTCTGCTCAGTAAAAAATAAATGAACATAAGCGTGTCTTGTGAAAATAGGCAATGCTTACTATTTCAAAATGTGTTGTTCAATATTTTCAGCAATGTGCTTGTTCTTCAAACAGTGTAATTGTTATGAAATAACAAAATACCAAAGTTACTGTCAATTTATTTCTCTGCATATGCGCATTTCGACAACTTATGTCTCTTCAGTGCAGATCAAACCAAAACATTTGGAAGTCCATTAACCGAAAAACGTGTAAAAGCTGATAGAGAACAAATAACCAAATGAATCTAAATATAAAAGCCAAAATTCAGCTAAGGATAGAGCTATGCATGAGGGAGATACTCCTTAGTTTAAAAAAATGTAAAATTTAGATATTGCAATAATGTCGGTTTTTGGGTTGGGGGTTGAAGGGTTGCGAAGGGGGTCTCATCCCGGAATTCCAACTTTATTAATACTAAATCCCGAAATCCCGAACTACAATTTTAAGGAACTTAAAAACAGATGAAATTCCGATTCCCGGTGCATTTATTTCCCTAAGGAAATCCCGGACTTAGATTATACTCAAATTCCGGCATCCCGAAAAAGGTCCGACCCCTCAGAATCGAACTAGTTTTAGACTCGTGAAAATCAGTTATTCTACATTTTGTATACTAGTATTAGAAACACAAATTTGCCATGTATTATGTACTTTGATATAGTCAACAGACGCACGAAACAATTTATTAAAATAAATGAAATATATTTTTACAAAATAACAAAAAACTGCATTTTGAATGCTCTATATCATTGGTGTATGATGTTTACTCTAGTATACTACTTGCTTATATGGTCCGATTGAATACAATCCGAAATAGAAAAAAAACGATACAATATATTATTATTTGTATGTTTCACTCTCACAGAAAAACTCTTTTATAACTCTTAATTTTGTGTATTTAATCCTTTATTAATGTTTCTGGCGGATATTATTTGGTGTTTGTATAGACCGATTTTCGGGGATAACAGTTTAAGATAATTATTTAAAAAAAAATGAACATATTGATGAAAAAATATGTATATATTGAGTTCTTTTTCTGCATATGCAAATACGATTATGGTGGATTTTGTCTTTCAAAAGTTATTTTTAAATATATATTTTTTATATTTGTGGTACAGAGTTAAATTTTTAGTGTATTAAACATAAGAAATAGGAAGCCGCTACAAGTAGAATGATGCAACATCTACCCAATTAACAAAATGAAATAAACAAGTGGTCAAGACATCACCCGTCACCTTGACCAGGTGTTAATTAGCCCGAGGGCGTCATAAATCAATGTTGTAGTGACTCGAACGTGTTAAGGATGTTTTAAATTTGTGTAATTTCAAAATTAATAATGAAATAGATAAAAATGGATTTTAGAATTTGAAATGGTTTTACCTGTAAACAACATAATATTTTTTAATATTTTTTTACTATTTCATTCATTACGACCCACTCGTAGACGACAGATTTGTCGAAATATATCGGTCGACCCTTTTTATTGTTTCTATCCTTTTATTTTGCCATGTTTTTTGTGCTTTAGGTCATATCTTAGATTATAAATTCATCCCTTTTAACAGCTCACATACTCATGTATCTCGTTATTTTGTTACTATAAATATATGTCTTTCGTTGAACATATTCGTCATCAATTAAAAGGTCAATTGTTCAGAGAACAATTGCAAGGTCTTTCACCAGTTTTCACCACGATTACATGTTAGAGTTTGTTTTTGTTTTCTATTTTTGTCAAAAAATTTATGTAAACAAAAGTTTTTTGACCAACCAGAAATGTAGAACTATATGAGAGGAGTATTTTTGCAACACAATGTTTTCATAAATTTTTTATCATTTCCGAGATATCGCGATAACAAAATTTCGAATGGCGGCCATTTTGAAAATGGCGGACGAAAATTTTTTTCTGACCAGCCAGAAATGTAGACCTTTATGAGAGGAGTATTTTTGCAACACAATGTTTTCATAATTTTTTTATCGTTTCCGAGATATCGCGATAACAAAATTTCGAATGGCGGCCATTTTGAAAATGGCGGACGAAAATTTTTTCTGACCAGTAGGAATGTAGACCTTTATGAGAGGAGTATTTTTGCAACACAATGTTTTCATAAATTTTTTATCGTTTCCGAGATATCGCGATAACAAAATTTCGAATGGCGGCCATTTTGAAAATGGCGGACGAAAATTTTTTTTTGACCACAGATTTATAATCAGGACCATTAAGGCTACCTGGAAATTAAATTTTATCAAAATCGGATAACTTTAAGAAATTTGCATATTTAGGGGTCAAAAACGCGTAACCGGGGTCGCGACCCAAATTTTTTTTTTCGCATAACGAAACATCCTGAGGATGAATCCAACATTTTCCCCACATCAGAATTTTGATATCCGTTACGGTTACGGAGCAAACATGATAACAAGGTTTTCGGTCTTCGGGGAGATAACTCCGTTACTAAAAATAGATCGGTTTCACAGGGTCAGTGGCTTCGACCCCTCACTAAGCCGAATAATATGACCAAGTATCGAATTGATATGTCGCGACACTTTTTCGCAAAGTCTCGCGGAAGAAAAAGAAAGTATAATAATAATAATAATAATCAGAAGAAATACAATAAGGTCTTTCACATGTGGTGAAAGACCTTAATTAAAAGGTCAATTGTTCAGAGAACAATTGCAAGGTCTTTCACCAGTTTTCACCATGATTTCAGGAAAGTCACTACCGGTTTATAATTGCATTTATTTCCTTTTCTCCAGTATATTTGATCACCTATTTTTACTGTTGTAAAGATTTTACGACAAAAAAAACCCCTAAAAATTGGCTATGACCTTGACCTCTGACCTTAATGACCTTTTACCTTGTGCTCAAATTGAAGGTCTCTTTCTACTGATTAATTTGATATGTTACTTGACTATACTATCTATAACGGTTTAAAAGTTATATGTAAATAATCCTTTTCCGAAACGCGTCAAGAGCAATAACTCTTTAGAGAGTCACCGGAGAGATTCGGTCCAAATGAAACAAATAGAGCCCTTGACATGTTGAACATTTTTGCTGATATAGTTTTTCAGCTATCTATTATAGTTTCTGAGTTTATCCCCTAACAAGGTCAAAGGTCAAGGTCAAAGGTCACCGATGACCTTCAACCTGGTACTCAAATTGAAGGTCTTTCCATACTGATCACTTTAAACATATATGTTTACTATATTATCTGTAAGCGTTTAAAAGTTATTCACGAAAAACCGATTTACCGAAACGCGTCAAGGGCTATAACTCAAAGAGTTTCGCACCGATTGAATAAAATGTAGATCTTTAATGAGAGGAGTAATTTTCCAATATAATGTTTTCAGAAATTTTTTCTCGTTTCCGAGATATCCCGATAACAAAATTTCGAATGGCGGCCATTTTGAAAATGGCGGACGAAATATTTTTTTTGACCAACCAGAAATGTAGATCTTTATGAGAGGAGTAAATTTGCAACACAATGTTTTCATAAATTTTTTATCGTTTCTGAGATATTGCGGTAACAAAATTTCGAATGGCGGCCATTTTGAAAATGGCAGACGAAATACCTTTTTTGACCAACCAGAAATGTAGATCTTTATGAGAGGAGTAATTTTGCAACACAATTTTTTCATAAATTTTTTATCGTTTCTGAGATATTGCGATAACAAAATTTCGAATGGCGGCCATTTTGAAAATGGCGGACGAAAAATTTTTTTTTTACCAACCAGAAATGTAGATCTTTATGAGAGGAGTAATTTTGCAACACAATGTTTTCATAAATTTTTTATCGTTTCCGAGATATCGCGATAACAAAATTTCAAATGGCGGCCATTTTGAAAATGGCGGATGAAAAAAAAATTTGACCATAGATTTGTAATCAGGATCATACAGGCTACCTGGAAACCAAATTTTATCAAAATCGGATAACTTTA
>MJUU01013380.1:2880-79370 GCA_002080025.1 Modiolus philippinarum | reverse complement strand
AATACATTTGTAGAAACTAAACTTAAAATAATGTTTGTTTTGTAATTTATAGTGTAACAACCATCATGTTAAGACAAGTATATCATTACTTTCTGCACGTTTATAATTAGTTCTGGTCATGATATAGCTAAAGATGTTAGTTAATCATTTTATTTTGCACAGCAACAATTGCTAACTTTTCAAATTTCTTTTGTAAGTTGTGCAGCGTTAATCATCATGCCTTCTGGTGGCGATTCAGACTTGACGGTATATCAATGGACATTATTATTTATTTATTTCATAAATAAATGACATAACTTTACTGTACTGTCCAGGCAAGCTGTTCCTTTATACATGTGTTGTGTTTAATTGATAATTAATTTATGTTCGTTTGGGTATGACGAATTAGATCATATTTAAAGAACGTTAAGGTACTTTCAAGATAGATGCGACGTGTTAATATTTCGGTTTTTTATACCCCCGCTTGAAAAGTGGGGGTATATAGTGATGGGGGTGTCCGTCCGTCCGTCCGTCCTTCCGTCTGTCTTTCCGTCCGTCCGTTACGCATGGGGATACCCATCTCTTATCCGCTACTCCTCCTGAACCACTGAATAGATTTTCATGAAACTTTAACAAAGTCTTTGTGACATAATGTAGATGTGCACCTCCGATTTCAGAATGTGATTTGATTGATTTTGGGGTTTCCCATAGCCAAACATGGACTTTGCCATTACATTGCATGTACACATGGGGGTACCCATCTCTTATCCGCTACTCCTCCTGAACCACCGAATAAATTTTCATGAAACTTTAACACGGTCTTTGTGACATAATGTAAATGTGCACCTCCTATTTCAGAATTTGATTTCATTGATTTTTGGGGTTTCCCATAGCCAAACATGGACTTTGCCATAACATTACATGTACACATGGGGGTACCCATCTCTTATCCGCTACTCCTTTTGAACCACTGAATAGATTTTCATGAAACTTTAACACAGTCTTTGTGACATAATGCAGATGTGCATCTCCTATTTCAGAATTTGATTTGATTGATTTTTGGGGTTTCCAATAGCCAAACATGGACTTTGCCATTACATTACATGTACACATGGGGGTACCCATCTCTTATCCGCAACTCTTCCGGAACCACTGAATAGATTTTCATGAAACTTAAACACAGTCTTTGTGACATAATGTAGATGTGCACCTCCTATGTCAGAATTTGATTTCATTGATTTTTTGGGGTTTCCCATTGCGAAACATGGACTTTGCCATTACATTACTAATACACATGGGGGTACCCATCTCTTATCCGCTACTCCTCCTCAACCACTGAATACATTTTCATTAAACTTTAACACAGTCTTTTTAACAGAATATGGATGTGCACCTCCTATTTCAGAAATTGATTCAATTGATTTTTGGGGTTTCCCATAGCAAAACATGGACTTTGACAGTACATTACAAGTGGGTACCCATCTCTTATCCACTACTCCTCTTAAACCACTGAATAGTTTTTCATGAAACTTTGACTTGGTCTTTGTGACATAGTGTAGATTTGCATCTTCTAATTTAGAAATTGATTTGATTAATTATCAAATTGTGGAGAGGGGGGTATATATCAGTGAGCTTTGCTCACAGTTTTTCTAGTTTAAACACTGTGTGTTTTCAGTAAGTGTACATCTAGTTAAAGCTAGTATAAGCAACAATAATAAATATAGTTTAGTGGCTGGGATCTCAAACATTTTCATAATATTGAATCATTTGTAAAGATGTTGCATTGTTTATGGAAGAATGGGAGGTAACACAATATATCTGTATTTGAACCATTCTATAGAAAAACTAGCTATAATGAAATGATTTACGTCATATGAAGTAATCTACGAAAGACTTTTACATAGATTCTAGGCGTAAACATCTCTGATCCATTAAAGATGCATTTATCTTCGAGATGCAAAATAAACAATTACAGAAAAGTGCTATATAAAGAAGAGATCTATTTTATCAGGGAAACTGAATTTACAATTAGTCCGAAATTATGTTACTTAAGATTTTGTATAAGCGCTTTTCAGCTTTTTGCATAGTATTTTTCCATCACTGCACAAAAATATAGATTAAATTAGTAAAGACACTTTTTGCCTCAACTGACTTACTTTCTCTAAATGACCTTTTTCCACCTAAAACACGGTTTTGACATCATATTTTTCACATGATAGACGACGTTTCCATAGCAGGAAACATTTTCTCTGCAAATGAATGTTTTGTTATTCCCTAATGAGTTATTTTGTATGGAACGGTTATATGTGTTTGAACGGATCAACAGTATCAATAATATGATATTCTGATTCTTGTTCTTTATAAAAAATAAAGGAATGTCAGAAATTTCCGAAAAAAAGACTTTAACATACAAGGAAGCACCGTATACCAATATAAAAAAATCCGTAATTTCTTAAGTGTTACAATTCTGGGAAATTTTATTTACATGGACTTTTATAATGTGTTTTAAAAACATACCTCCATCTTGAGTTCGGCCAGAAGCTTCGTAAGCCAATGGAATGCAACCTTCATCAGCCATTGTAACATAAATTGAATTGTCGTCGTTGTGCATGTGATACATTGTGGCCATGACTTTATGGGCACCAGCGCCCATGTACGATTGGATGACTTTTGTAGCGTTCGCTTAAATAGGAATAAAAAAAATCCAAAATATAACGGTTTTGCAAAATAAACAGCAAATTATTCAACCTTTTACATGTGTATGTATCATTTAACCATGAAACAGATGAATTAAGTATATACATATTATTCATGTTTTCCAGGTTTTCAATAAAGGGTCAATTAAGCTTAGGTTTTATTGTAGAACCGCTTCTGTTAGAAAGTTTTATTCAATTTTGTTTTTGAAATTTGTGCTTTTTCAAATATCATTTGGCTACAATGTACCGTAAGTTGTGTCAATTAAAATATTAAGTACTTTGTGCAAATGATTAAAACGATAAAACTTGAAATAATTGAAATGTAGACATGTTCCAAAACAAATAAAAATACTCTGTTTATTAATTAATAGCAATCCCAAATATCGGATTAAGTGAAATTCAATGCTAAATAATGATCAATGAGTCTTTTTTATCTTGCCGTTTCCATATTTCAGAATGTCGGAAAGCAATCAAAATGTTAATGTCATCTGTTGCCCAACTGAACAATGACAGACAATTGCTTCATTTCAGTAATACAGTAAGCGCTAAAAAATGATTTTTTGCTTTGATCTTCAAAATGTTTTTGTTTGAATCCCACTGAAAGACATAAGTTGTTATCATGGCCATTTGCTAAACAAAGTTCACAGTAACCGCGCCATGTACATATTTAAAAATAAAGTAAATATAATCAAAGGGACAATCTCATGAGGCCATTTCTTAGAAATCAAATTTTCATTGATTAATCGAAATTAAATTATATTAACAAGTAAAAAATCAAAATATATATTTAATTATAATGTACATGTAAATGTGTTTTGATATTTCCAATTTTTTTAGTAGCAACGGCATATCATGACAGGGGTTAAAAAATTGCGGCTTCTATGTTTTGTGGATAATTTTAAATCCGATGTAAAAATGTTAAATGAGTGATAACCGAATCTGATTATCTGATTGAAATCATTGTAAAAATGTGTATGCTATATATACATGCCTGGGACACATCCGGGTTCCAAGGAATCTATCGGTGTTCTCTCACATTGTCCAGTCATCATATTTGTTACATATTGCTCATCCTATGTAAACAAACACATTTAAAAGAAAATATCATCTTACATTTTGTATATTTACAAATTGCTCATACCTTTAAAAAAACATTTAAAAGAAAAATAATCATATATATTACATATTGCTCATACTATTAAAACAAAAGAAAAAATCTTAATCACATTCTGCGTTGTGGTAATTATTATATTTTAATGTATATTACCGCATTAAAGTACATGGCCTACCAAATAATTTTGCTAATTTTTTTCTCTATCTTGGTCTGTTGAAACGAATAAAAAAACATTGATCAAGCAAGACTTTTTTCCTGCAGACTATATTAATTAAGAATATAAAAATATATGTTGTGCAATGGCCATAAATTAACGTAAAGAAACAAAGTAAAAATAGTAAGGTAGGCCACAACAACCGGGACAGAAAAAAGGAAAGGGTGTGGAGAATACAAGAGAAGAGTGTTTTCTCTTGTATCCTCCACACCCTTTCCTTTTTTTCTGTCCCGGTTACACTCTTCTCTTGTATCCTCCACACCCTTTCCTTTTTTCTGTCCCGGTTGCCCCTAGAAGAAGGCCATACTGGCCGAAACGTTGGGCACAGTTTCCTTATAACCTAGCTGTTTTTTTAACGTGTATATTTTTGTTTAATTTTACCTTTTAATTGTGGCCTACCTTACCATTTTTACTTTGTTTATATTAATTAAGTATGTTCTTCACCTCGAGGAATATCCATCATATATTATATTAGTTAATTATTTATACCAGAATAAACCAATAATGACCCTCTGTTGACGTCTAACGCCCAGTTTTCAATGAAATTTACACAGACGACTAGGAATAAGAAAGACACCAATTGATTTTGGGCTCAGCAGATCAAGATCAAGGCCACAAAATTAACAAAAAATAAAAATTCGGTCCAAAAATGGGCGTTTTGGGCAAAGCTCGATCTTGACTGCATAGATTTTGAGTAAACTTACACAGATGACAGCATTAGAAGCAAATAAAAAAAGTATTTAATTCTCGCTATTTAGATAAAAAATCAGCGCCACAAATACCCCCAGAAAATAAAATTCGGTTCAAAAATTATAGTTCAAGGAGCATAACTTCAAAATGGCTCAATGAAATTGAATGATTAACACAGATGAAAACATTTGAAGTGAGGAAGATAAAATATATAAATGCTGCGAAGCTGTTCATAATAAATTATATTTGTACCATGATGTCATTGAATGTAATAAGATATCCTTCATTCAATTCTGCATTTTCATAATCTGCATAATATAGGGTTAAATTCCTGAAAGTCCCCCACCTGGATGAATTATTACAAACTTCAATTTGCATTGACCATAGGGTCATAATAGAAATAAGTAATAACTTATCGGGCATACGCCCTCAGAATTATAGCTACTATATACAATAATAGGTATTAAAAACATATGTAATTAGTCCAAACATAAAGATAAAAATGCCGTATATGTTCACATATCATAACATAAATGTTCAAGATTCTTTTCATCCTATAACTTGTAATGCATCGTCATTTTGATTTACTTCAGTTCTTCCATGTCTTTTTAAGGTCAGTCTTATGTTTATTCAACTATAGGGAAATGGGACATATAAAAGCGAGGTTTGGTACCCATCAACCGGTCTTACCCTACCGCTGGCTTTTACTAGCGCCAGTACAAAGTCAGGCTGTCCCGAGTTCCTTTCATTGTTTACGTCTGTCTTTTGTCTTATTTATGTTTTTCCTGTGTAGTTCCTTAACAGATTGTGGCATGCAATTATAATTTTCAGCCGTTGTAGATGCTTCCTGTTGTCCATTTTTTACATTTTGATCCCTTTCTACGGCAATACTAACGTACCCGGGAAACTTTTATTCTCATCTCTCTTACTTCTGTTACATATGCATCTTTATGTTGGAAATAATGTATGTCTTCAATACCATTAATTGTTCGAGAACTATGGGCGACACCTTGAGCTTGAGCTCTGTTTGTCTTAAGTGAGCTTCAAAGATACTTACAAAAATTATACTTGGCACTTACATTGATTTCCGGAGCATAACTTCAGAACACCGCTAAAGATTTGAATGATAACATTTAGAGAATAAGTGTTAAAGAGGACACATTTGATTTTGTCTCGGTAGGTCAGAGATCAAGGTCACAACTTTTTTTTTGGAAAATGAAATTTGTTTTCGGAGCATTTGTGCAGAATGCCTTTAATCATTAAATACCATTTATATTGATGAAAGCATACGTATTTTTGATTTTGGTCTCAGTATGTTAAAGAAGACACGTACAGAAATTGAGGATTTGACTGCAAAAATGGTTTCCGGAGAATAACTTTAGACGCCTTTATGGAATTGATGAAATCTATGGATTTGGGCAAGGAAGAACAAAAATTAAGATCACAAATACTCACGGAAAATTAAGATTTGTCCCAAAATGGGGTTACAAAGCGAAACTTTAGCATGGCTGTGCGAAATAAATTAAACTTACATAGAACATGTAGGGCTCATTTAGTCAAAGGTATATAAGTCAATATCATAAATACTTACAGCATTTTAAAATTCAGAATTTCTTGGATTCGCATGGAAATTGTATAGATGAAGCCTCGGAGGTATGGAAGACACGTATTGGTTTTGGGTCAATAGACTATAGGTCAAGGTTGCATTAACTTGCAGAAATTAAAAAAAATTGGCTGAAAATTGCCTATAGAAGCATAACTTCATTATGCCTTCAACTACTAGTATTTGAAAAAAACTTGCATAGGAAGAAGGCATTAGAGGTAAGAAAGACACCATTTGAGTATTGGGTCGGTAGGTTAAAGGTCAAGGTCACATGTACTTACTAAGTTCAAATCTGAACAAAAGATTTAGCTTTCACTTCGCGGGGGTATATATTAGTAAGCCTTTCATAGTTTTTCAAGTTATCATTTATTTTGTTTTGGTCATTCTAAATAAACATATAATTTGTGCGTGTTTTTAGTTTGCTTTTATTTTGTGTTACTGTAAAACTGTGACGAACTTTTCATTTAGATGTAGAAGTATCTACTTTAAACTACATACAGAACTAAAATCTTGTAATATAGTCTGCATCCTACTTTGACCATCGTATGTCACTGCTTGTTTTATGAATATTCTTCTCATAGCAGTATCAACTGTAATATTCTGTTCAATCTGAAAAAAATTTACTTTGAGAATAAAACATAAAAATATTTTCCGTTTTTAATAGTTTTATCAATTCTTACGATTGAAAAATAAGTTTCATTCGTGCAATATTATGAAGATAGGCAATCGCCAATCAACGGAAAGATGCAAATATATAATTTATGGTGAGTGCAATTTGACATCAATCTTATTTAAGAAATAATTAACAGTAGCCATATATTTATATTATTTCTACCACGGGCTGGCACTTTATGGCGAATATTTTACCCCGCTGCTAGTTGGTCTGTGACGTTTCAAAAACTGATGTAAAACTATCTATGACGTTATCGAAAGTACAGTCATTTTGTTTATGACATTACCCATAAGTAAATATTATTTTTACCACGGGTATGGACACAAAGCGACTGAAGACTGTCATATTAGAATTTTAAATATTTCACCCAAATATTTAATTTTATAATGGTAAATGGTTCCTTATCGTGATAAACAGGCTGCTCCGAGGACATTGGTATTGACTAAATCAGAGAACGTTACCGAGACAGAGGCGAGGTCATTATCGCTGTCGAAGTCAATAGCACGGACAGTCTACATCAAAATAATGAACAATTTATCAATATTCATTGTGTTTATGTCATCGTGACACCAAAACTTTAAAAACATGTATTTGTCGTACTTTGTAAAAGAGAGAACCAGGAGCCTTATATGATGACATAGTAAGTATAGATAACAGAACTGTAAGCAACGCCTAAACGGTGGTCATCATGTAAGGATCAATTTTCTGGTTCGATTATGACAGAAATAATAGTGTAGAATACAATATGAAATATGACTCTCATTTTAAAAACTAATTGGAATGGGGAATCTTTCACATATATGAAATACAAACCAATATCTATAGCGGTATATCTGTAAAACAGTTCGGAATGTCATTTTTATAATTTAAAATATGGAAGGCTATAGTAATGGTTTAATGTTGGCGGGAAGCACCACCATAACTACTTCGAGGAATACTAACATTGGTTAATATTAAAACATCTAAACTATTTAAGGAAAGACATGTGCAAATGTATGAACCCACACAAGGTTGGAAAGATACGTGTAACTAGTATTTTGTGATTCCTTATTTATTTAGATTTTTTGTACAAGATACTGTACATTTCAGCAAAAGAATTGTGCTCGAGAATATCATGCTCACCCTTCTCGAGCACCTCATGAAATTTTTAAAGGTTTCAAACCCTCTATGACCTGACTATCTGGCATAGCGGTTGCATTCCCCTTACAGATGTTTTGATTTATCTGCACTGAAGAGACATAAGTTGTCGAAATCTGCATATGCAGAAACAAAATTTTGTATTTTGAAACCATTGGGCCGATGCCACTGCTGGTGGACCAGAGGTTCCCGAGGGTATTCACCAGCCTAATAGTCAGACTCATCATGAAAAATTTACCTTGCTTTTTATAAAAATTTACTGTTTAACCCCTTTCAAATACTGAGGCTTAATTCCGTGTATTGCTCTCGGTGGATGTCCTTGGCACTGTATTTGGCCTGCTATTTCGATACTTTGTTAATGACTACTTCTTTTTTTACTACTTTTGGATTATGGCTTTCAATATTATTTGATTCTTATGCTGCTGGTGAGAAGTTACTCGTTGAAACAGTGTACAACATAACGAAATTTACTGCATTTTATGCAATTTCGGTATTTTTGTTTTTTCAAAGTAACTTCAGTATTTGTTATTATTTACAACAACCTTGAAACGCGCCCTGTAGACGAAGCCCCTAATACTAATTCATAGAGTGAAGAAGGTAAACAATTATCATCGATATTAAATTGTAAATTTGATCGTATGGAAACCCTAGTACATTATATCCATAACTGTCCTGTAAACTATTAACAATGCCAGAATATTTAGTTAACATTTAACGTGTTAAAGCCTACCTCTGTATAATGTCCTACTCCATCCTTGCCTGTTGAACCAATAGCAATATATTCGGTTGCCTCCCACAGTTTTGGTGGACAACATGCTAAAGTTAAAGCAGGAATTACTACTAATGCTAAACACCGAAACATCTTTTTTTACTGCACTGCTGATGAATTCCTTATCGATGATTTCTCGAGCTTATATAGGTATATGTCTTTGTTCTCTCTATACGTAAACTAGATAAGATAAAGCAGTTTCAAGTTGCTGGAAATAAGATAAGGCATATAAGGTTCAATAAACAGATTCACAGACCAAATTTTAAAATCTATCTACTGACTCTAATTCCTAGGAAACTTTTGACGCTAATTTTAATGACATTGGACTATTAAATAAATCGATATCAAAGAATGCTACACGATGAATACATGTATAATTTGAACGAAATTAAAAAAAAAACAGGAATATTTTCAGTGTGCGATTAATTGTAAAAAAGAAAGCAAAGAATATGTATAACGAAACGATATTTGTAGTATACTGCATGATAAAGATAACCACTTTACTTTATTTAGTAGAGCGGCGAATTAAGCAAAAGTCGCTTATTTAAAAAGTTTAAATGACCCAAATACCCTATTCGATTTCTCAGTCGTTTTGGATAGCTTGATTATTATATTTTTGAATATGTCTGTCGTAAAAATGAAATGTGGTAGAAACAATGTGATAATTGCAATTGAATGACAGGACCCTAAACGGAATGTCGACACCCCAACT
The DNA here is from genome assembly GCA_002080025.1 of Modiolus philippinarum. Classification (NCBI taxonomy): domain Eukaryota; kingdom Metazoa; phylum Mollusca; class Bivalvia; order Mytilida; family Modiolidae; genus Modiolus; species Modiolus philippinarum. The sequence continues at coordinate 69,783 of MJUU01013380.1, read as the reverse complement.
AATCTTTTGGGCTTGTTACATACTAAACAAAAACTTATCTACAAATGGCATCATTACATGAAAAAGAGATGATTGCTGAAACATTTTTCACGTTATTGATCATTCTTCGAACTTGCGTTCTATTTTTATAGAAGATTAGAAAATACCCATAAAATTAACCCAAAAATCAGCGTTTTTCTCGAATTTAGCACAAAATAAACAATTACAATATGCAGTTATTGTCTTATATTAAACTGTACGCCCTATTTAACAAGTTCGGTGGTAATTTTGTGTCAAAGCACTGACCAATTATGTTTTAAATGCATTTATATGGTTTAAAATTAGAATATGCAATCTGTAAATATTTCGTACTCAGTCCGTCAATCAGTCTATTATTAAATTAAACGATCAAATCCATTCAGTTGATTTACGATTTCTTAGTTTCTAAACATACCCCTTTTTAGTTTTGCTGCTTTATGTTTAAAATTATTGATACACAATGTATTCAAGGCAAATCGTGTGTGTTTTTGGGGATATTTTTACAATTTAATGTAAGGGTGTGTTTGATTTGTATTAAGAAAGGTGCGTGTGATTAGTATTGCCAGTAGTTCGTAAAACTGAAAAGCCCCCACGGTCTAAATACGTATACATTAAGCGCAGTCCAATAGACACATGTCAATAAGTAAGCTAAGGTCGTTTTTACATTGGACGTTGACAAATATTGTTGATTGTTTATTTTATTTTATGTTGTTTTGCGTTTTTTTCCTACTTGTTTTTTCTGTTCTGTTCTTTTTCTTGTTTTTTTGGGGCTGATATTGCTTTCTTTTTTTTCGTTTTGTTTTTTTTTTGGTTTTATTTCTTTGTTTGTTTGTTGTTTTTTGTTTGTTTGTTTGTTTGTTTGTTTATTTGTTTTGTTTGTTTTTTATTCTTTATGTTTTTTGTTTGTTTTGGTTCTGGTTCCTTTTCCGGGAAGTGTTTACAACATCAGAGGCAATGCCAACACAACCTACAGCCAGCAGATATGGTATGATTTTTAACGCTTTTCGGATCCATGCATTGTTAGTAAAATGTTCGAGTCAGATTATAAACTCTGTTCTTCTTGTATATTCAATAAGTGTTTTTTAATATTTTTAAACTAGATAGCTACATCTTATAAGGTTGCTTAGAAAATGTTTGAGATGCTCTATAATTCAAGAATATCGCTTTCAAAAATAAATGACCCGTCATTCTAAACCACGAAATGGCTAGTCAACCATGATTTCGATTGAATATTAATTAGAAATTTAAAGTAAGGACCAGATAAAACATGATTGATTCATATGACTGTGGTTTGCAAATCTGCATCAGACGACAAATTTAAAACAGTTTAAGAAAAATAACAAATGAGGGTAATAACAAAATTACTTAAAAGAATTTTGAAGAGTCGAAATCCAAAGGCAAAAAAAAAACCCTAACAAACAAATTAGGTGCAAAAGCAACAGAAAACTGTGATTTATTGTATGTCCTTTCATTCATTTTTAAAAAAACATTTCAGCAAAATCATGCTTGCAATGAACAAAGGTTCTAGATGTTGGACGGATTTGAGCATGGTCAAAATATTAGAAAAAGTTAAGTTTGGTTCTGTAACTATCGCGTCAGTGCAATCAAAGAAAAAGATGATATAAAGAACATCTATATAGCTATAAACTAAGGACAGTGTTTTTGCACGACACAAACCTTTGTGAAACTAATACATAGACTTGCAAAACATATAATAATGGCGATCTTATGACGACTGATGTTGATGATGAAGGTCTCAGTAGAAAACTAATAAGTACTTATACGAGACAATATTAAAGATCCAGGATAACTTTCGTGAGTAAGAAATTCCTTCTTTTTACGAGTAAAACGTGTGTAAAATGCATAGAACTTCTCACACTAGGGGAAGACATCCCAATTCTTCATGGAAAAGGCCATTCACGGGAGAATACAGCGACTTCGTTAAGCAGTTAGTAACATGAACAACACGTTATTTGAAATAAAATGAATACGTACGTTATTGTATTACTGTGTTCAATATTTGCAATGTTTTTATTTGAATATTTATCAGAGGGTCTCCATGAAAATTAGACAAGTTAAAAGTGAGTCATGCACTCTCTCTAAATAAAACATTTTTTACTTATTTCCTTGCTAAGCGAAATATTGTGTGAGTGCGATCACCATCTGTGGACGAATATAGCGAAAATCTGTCGATTTTTGTTGCAAATCGCCCATTCATTCCTTTTGTAGCTTTTGAAAAAGGGGTGAGTTTCTGCATTCACTATTTTTAAATAAGAATTAAAATAAAGTATTAAGTAATCGAATAAGTTGCAACAAATAAATAAAACAGAGTCATATTGAGATTTCAATAAAATTCAATTCATATACTTTGCGCGTTGTCTATAAATCCGACTTGCGACATGCCAGGTTACGTGCTATACGTGCTAACACAGGTTGATTTACGAAATTTAGCGCTTACTAAATACTGTTTTCGATTGTTTAGATTAAATTATACTCATTTTGAATATCACACCAGGAAAAAAAATTCTTGAAATGTTTTAAGCTTAAAACATAGCTTTTTATTATAACATCAAATGAACGTCAATTTATGTTATAAGTGACGTCACAAATCATGACATCATGTTTATTTACATTCAAATTTGCTAAGTAATAAAATAAATTTCTATTGTATCAATTTTTATGCCTTGAAATGCTGAAAAACATAATATTATCAATTTTTTCATTTTTTTACTGATTGACCTTTGACCCCTAATTTATCCCCCTTCCTACCACATTTGATTTTTACGACAAACATTTTTGAAATGTACACGACCTAAGCTTTCCAAAAAGATATAGATATCGAATAGGGTATGTGGGTCATTTAATTTTAAAATTTCTGGTCTCTGCCGCTCTACTAATTTTGTTATTGCCCCAATTTTCTGTAATTTTACAAGTGTTTTGAGTGTAGAAAAGAAGGATATTTTAAGCATACAATGCAGATTCCCATTCAATATTTGTATAGTTTTACACAAACATGCATCAAGAGGGATATGGTGTAGTCGTCTACTTCACTCACTATTTGAATAATTTTACCTAAAATATAACAGAAGGAATAATTTAGTAGGCTTTTCGATTTTAAAGCCCTGTAAATTCCAATATTTTTTAAATTTGATCTAAACATACTTTTAGTAATCGACATCGACATAATGGAGATGCTCGATTCAATTAATGTTTCCTATACTTCTAGCAAGAAAAACTTAGCTCGTTTTGCGATGCCAATGCCCGTCTTCTCAATTTTTGTATTATATTACTCACATCATTTCACAGATTATAATAGACATCTTTTGGTAGATCAAGAGTTTACTATCGGACTGACAAACACAGACTTTGACAAAACTGTCTTTTCACTGACATAGACATAGACATAGAAAACTTAATTTAAATTCGGCATATGTGAAACATCAATAACATAAGCTCTGTTGAGCTTTTCACCGAATATAATTTAAGTAACATATACATAACATAAACACAAAAGCAAACAAAGCATGCACAAAGTAATTATAACACAAAAGAAGAAATGAAAAAGTAATGACATTTAAAGCATTTTGCAAAATAAACTAAAAACTAGCTTCAAAATCAAAATAAAAATAAAGCTTAGCACTATTACATGCACTGCATTTGCACTCTGATCCATTCCAGGACTGAAGTAAGCTTTTAAACTGGAAAATCTATTTTCAATCCTGAAATGTTCAGGTAAGCTGTTCCATAACACTGGAGCTCATAGCGGAATGATTTTTTGCCAAAAGATGAAGTTTTTTCCCTCTGAATGTCTAAAATGTTACTGTACCTGAAAGAATAATTTGAATGTTTTTTTTAATCAAATTACTTAAACAAGAGGAAGATAAATCATTTAAAATTTTGAATGTTTCCAATGCCATAGTTCTAATGCGGCGAATCTGTAGAGTAGGCAGCCCAGCTTTCTGTAGAGCAGGCAGCCCAGTTTTCTGTAGAGTAGGCAGCCCAGCTTTCTGTAGAGTAGGCAGCCCAGCTTTCTGTAGAAGTTCAAGATGTGACAGAGTATAATTGTCATAAACCGGTGCTACGCTTACCCTTCCGCGGCACATGATTATACCTCTAGTTTCGTCGCAGTTCACACTTCTTGTGCTTTAGTTTTGTGGCGTTTTTCATTTTATTATTTGTTTTTTTTTGTCATTCTGTCTAAATTCGTGTTGGATATGAATGGATGTTGTGACTTTGTATTTCCCCCTTCTCCCTTTTTGCTTCGGTTTCCGTATGCCGATGTATAACATAAGTTAAAACTATAGTTTGCGACATGTAGAAAGAGGGATATGGCTTTGCTCAATTGCTTATATTTACATTTTAATAAAACCAAATATTTTTAGTTTTGGGTATGATAAAAATGCAGTAACCCTTAAAACTATTTTATGATTATTATACCCAGTATATGAACATTACTACTAAAATTTCTAAAATAAAATTCCTATTTTTCACCTTTTCCAATTTTGAAACTATTTACCGGTCAATAGTTTCTCAGACTATTGACTGGCAGTATGAATATTTTTTCCGAACTTTTTTCTTGCTTTTCTACTGGATAAAAAATCTGATGATTATTCAGAATGCTCTGACATCATTGTTTCAAAGTGACAACTCATGCAAATTACAGTGAACACTACTCACTTTGCAGAAGAATAAAATTTGTTGATGTGAAAAGATGTAATTGTTTATGTGTTAATAAGAATACATAATTTAAAAAAAAAATACTAGAAATGAAGAAAAATTATTCAAAGATGATTTTAAAATTGTGAATGTTGTGTTTTTTGGTTTTTTTTTTCTTTGTATAATAAAATACTTATAGACTGTTCATTTGTGAATCCCATTGTATAAAAGTGAAAATGCTCTGAAATCATTATTTCGAAGTGACAACTCTAACCTAGTTATGCAAATTATAGTGAACACTATTCACTTTGCAGCAGATAAAATTTTGTTGAAGAAAATAGATGCAATTGTGTATGTTTTAATAAGAATACAAAATTTAGAAAACAAGGACTTGAAATGAGAGAAATGGTTCAAAAGTTGTAAATCTTGTGTTTTAGGTATAAAAGAACACGTATAGACTGCTTATTCGGAAATAGCAACTTTGTTGTTCCTTTGACCCATAACTATTGACCTCGGCTACGCCTCGGTCAATAGTCAGGCTCTCGGGGACAACAAACTTGCTATTCCCTCATAACCAGTCAATAAGTATAAAATATTTTTTGTCAAAAAAATATATGAAAATGATCTTTAATATGTAAAATTATTTAATATCCGCATGATTTTATTATGCTACTAAATAGTAGATACACGTTTAAAATTTCCTTTATGCCGACTTTGTCTAATTAATTGAATTTTAAATGAACATAATAGTCATGGTTTTTGATAATGTTATTCAGAACATATCAGAAAAAGGTTATTTTTGGTATGCTATTTGGTGTTTATACCCAAAGTTACTCAATACTTTGTCTGATATTTCTAGGATGTTAATGTTTTACCCAAAATACAAAGGATATTTTAATATGTTTATCTGGACTTTAAAAACCAACTTTTTTTTCTCTATATTGAATTGTCCACTAGCTTAGGACATTACTGCTTTTTTCGGGCAACGGATGAAAGTGATTGTAAGAGCACTTGGCCAGTAAATTTTATATTTGTGGACGGTGCCGCCATGCACGGGCTAAAAAAACATTGATAAGGCCTTGTTGGACAAATAGCAATGAATTTCGCTCCCACCGGCGCTAGGGACCGTATTCAGGTTACTATAAAGTATGAGCAATGCTTATTGTTGAGTACTTCCTGGCGACTTATAAAGAAGAAGAGCCCCAATAAAGGCTTTTATGTCATTGCTTGGTTTTACCATGTATTTGTGGAGACTTTGACTTATATCCATTTACTCCATATCCTTCCATTGTTGATAAAAGCAGTGGCAATGGCCTTCTTCAATTTTAGTAAATATCAGTTTGCTGATTAATCATCGGGTCGATACCTCTGGTCTCCAAGTACTGCAGATCTTAAGTCAAGTATTTCGGTTTTGGCACTAAAATCCATCTTTCAAAAGTGACAATATTAAAAGTTTTGAAATTTGATTTAACGAATGGGTGTATTTCTCTCGTTGGAAACTATGTCTTAAACTGATTCTGCAGTTTCTTTTGACACAATTTTTGTTCTCTATCTGCAATTATTACCTTATTCATATATTTTTTACGTTCTGTTAAGTATAAAGTATTTTCGTCTAAAATTTGGTATTTTCATATCCGTTGGTATCTATTGCCCGATGAGGTCTATTGCCCGGTGAGGTCTATTGACCGCTGAAGTCTATTGACCGATGGAGTCTCTTGGCCGTGACGTCTATTGCCCGCTCAGATCTATTGCCCGATGAAGTCTATTGACCGATGAGGTCTGTTGCCCTGTGAAGTCTTGTGTCTCACATTTGAACTTTCTAAAGGAATCTGCAACTTCTTATACTCTGTCCCAGTCATTAATAGATGCATGACAAAAATAACATTCACGATGAAAAAAAGCAATTATTAATACTTTTGGACAAATGCATTTCCGTTATAAACCATTTATGTGTTACATTAAATGTGTACATTTGTTTTATTTTAAAATATATAAATAAGGTAATAAAACAGTTACTTAATGGGTTTGCAGGCAACAGACCATAACATTTGTCCCTTGGTACTGGGAACCACAAAGGTGTTCTATTGCCCTCGGCCGTTGGCCTCGGGCAAGAGAACACTTTGGTGGTTCCCAGTACCTCGGGACAAATATCATTGTCTGTTGCCTGCATACCCATTAAATAACTGTATAATGTTATTTTATCTAAAATGAAGTGACATGATCGCTGTCAGTAAAATTGAAATCAACTGCAATTTATTTATTTGATTTTCCAAATTTTAACTAAATATATATACAAACACTTGACAAAAGTTTGCGAAATTTTCACAGTCAATTTCAGTTTCATCGAGCATGGATAATTTCAAGGAATTCATTTGGATCGAATGTGAAAGTATTATGTCGAAAAGCTAAAGAAAGGAAATATAGGACACATGCCGTAGAGACGGTGATCTTAAAATGGAAATAATCCTACTAAAATGAAGAGGTCAATATTCAGAGCAAATTGCAGCATAATTGTCGTATGCTAGAACGGTCTATATTTCAAATTATATATAGTGAGTGATGTAAATGATTGGTAAAAACTAAACGGCCTGCGTCCACATGAATGTTCTACTTATCAATATGTTCAAAATTCGTATCCAGTTGAATTGCATTTTTTGATAACAAATGAAAACTCCAGTAAAGACAGTAAAACATGGATGTAGTGTTGTTCTATTAATACACGACTTTTCCTGTTGGTGAATTTTCCCGTAAAATTTTGACGTCACAATATAGATTTTCCAACCTCACAATGTTCAGTGAAACAATTTGCGCCGATTGACCCCAGGTCAACCGGCACAATTCATTCATAAACAAAAGTAGGAAAGTCGTCTATGAATTCCGTTCAAACTGGCGCTAGGGCCCGTCTTGAACTTACTTTACTAAGAGGTATGAGCAAAGCTCATTGTTGAAAGACTTATTGTGCTGAACAACAATAACAGCGTTGCTCTATTGCTTGATCTATCGTGTATTCATGGAGACTTTGTTTCATGTGCATTTACTCCGTATCCTCTCATTGTTTTAGTCATGATCAATATAATAATATTGACCACAACGCATTTACATCAGTCTACGAAATAAGAGTAGTGTAGCCTTTATCTAGTTAAGTAGGAACATATACATTTCGTGACAGTATTTGTAAGTTTGGCAGAGAGACGACTGGTTTAATGTTTTGGGAGAATACAATAGGAAATTTGGTAAAAAAAAATAAATATGGAAAAAAGATAAGGGTACAAAGTCTGTAACATTTATTGCAAAATTTCTTGTTTTGTTAAATGAAACTTTACTGCTAAGTCTCAAATAGGCTAGAAAAACATAGAACACCATTGTATATGTACATGTATCAATTGTGGGAATCGCGGAAACTCGTATATTATCTATATTTTATTGGAAATTTTTAGGGGTTTATATGTAAATGTATCAAAATTTGTAGGTAGCAATACAATCAACAACCTAGAACTTCAGGTTGTGGACATATACAGTTTAGTATAACCGGGATTTTTATAGCACGGCTCAGCTGTTCATTAACCTCATAGTCCGGCCATTGTGAATTCGTACCCAACATTCGCTCCTTTTTGAAGAAAAAGATTCTCAAACTTAAATTTTTGCCGGTCGTTTCTTTATTTACAACGTAAGTTGCGTTTGCACAGTCTCAGACGAAAGAAGAAATTTGATTGGCCCCTTCTCAATGAAAAGGGACTGACGTATCCATTGATCGTAGGGAATTCGGGCCCTCGAAAATAAAGAAAATCGGATACGGAGATGGTCTGAATTATTCAGGTTAGCCGAAGATGGGATAGTATTACTGCTCAGAAACCGTGATTTTACTATTAGAAAGTCGATATTAAAGCTGGAGTACCACAGGGGTCAGTCCTGGGTCCTTTATTATTTCTTTTATATATAAATGATATTGTTGATAACCTAGATATTTTAGCACGTTTATTTGCTGATGATACATCCCTAGCATATTCAGGTCAAGATTTAAATGTTATTGAAATTGAAATAAATAGTGATCTGAATAAACTGAATGAATGGTAAAAAAATGGCTTGTTAATTTTAACACGAAAAAGACAAAAACCCAAATTGTTGCAAATGCAAACTAGCCCCGAAATATAGATATACAATTCAATGGTGAGAAAGTTGAAATTGTTGAAAATCATAAACATTTGGTTGTGACTTTCTCATCAGATGGTAATTGGTCGACTCATATAGAAAATATTTCAAACTCTGCCTTAAAACAGATAAATACTTTAAGAAAACTTAAATTTCTTCTACCTAGAAAAAGCTTCACAAACATTTATTTCAGCTTTATAAGGCCCCTTTTAGAATATGTAAGGTATGGGATGGATGTTTTGAATATGAGTGTGAAAAACTCGAAAAAAATCAACTCGAAGCAGCTAGAATAGTTACAGGACTTACAAAATATTCCAGTAAGGAATCCTTATATTTCGAAACGGGGTGGGAGTCACTTTCAGAAAGACGAAATAAATGTAAACTTACAACCTTTTATAAAATGCACAACAAGCTGTGTCCCCGATATCTTTATGATTGTTTACCACCCACAGTGTCTGAAAATAATCAATATGAACTCCGAAACAATGATAATTATATAGTTCCAAGATGTAGGCTAAGAGTTAGTAACAAATCATTTGTTCCTTCAACTACCAGATTATGGAATAATCTTGACAGAGACATACGTAATTCAAGTACAATCTCTATTTTTAAAAACAAATTAAAACAATCCAAATTATTATGCAGAAGGTAATAGAAAATTAAACATATTGCACACTAGATTAAGACACCAGTGTAGTTCTCTGAATGCGGATTTGGCTAAAATTCATGATGTAAACAACCCAAGCTGTTCCTGTGGTGCTCCATATGAAAATGCAACATATGTTTTTCTTGAATGTACCCTTAATAGAAACGAAAGGGATAGTCTAACCAGAAAATTGAATGGTATTGATATGACACTTGACATTGAAATTTTATTATTTGGAAATGATGATTCTGACGATAAAACAAACTCAGTTATATTTGAATTAGTACGTACTTATATAAAACAAACTAAAAGATTCCAATGCTATGCCGATATCCTTCCCTCTATCTTCTATTATGTCAAAGTTGAAGTTAATTTGTCTTATTTCATTATTCATCTTTAACTGAAATTAATGTTTGTATGCTATTATGTATTATTACTAATTTTTCTATTCCTTATTAAGTCACCCAAACGAAGTTTGGTGACTTATTGTTTTTACTCTGTTTCTTATTATTATTATTATTCCTCAATGGATTTTTCAAACTTTGTCCAAGCATTATCTCAGAGATGGGTATTCCAAACTTAATGAAACATGGCAGCAATGTAGACAACCACCCCAAGATGTGCAAGAAGGTCTTTGAATTTCCAAAATGACCACGGTCATTGGTCACTTTGAACTTTGACCTCAAATCTTGTGATTGGAATATCTCAAAAACTGTAAATGATAGCTGATTAATTGTCAAGGCAAAAAAGTTTATTGGGTCATGACGGACCTTTATTACATTGGACCGAAATTCTATGATGCACCGTTCAAGAGTTATGCCCCTTGAAAGTTTCGTCACCTCTTTCAGCATGTTTTTTCTCGAAAACGGTAAGAGATAGAAACCTGAAACCTTTTCCATTCAACTTAAGTGATATGTGTTACATTTAAAAATGTCAAGGTCAAAGGTCATTGGTCACTTTGAACTTTGACCATAGACCTTGTTTTTGTAATAATTCATTAACCGTAATAGATAGCTGATAACATGTAACGGCAAAAATGTGTGTCTTGTTAAGATCTACATTTGTTACATAGGGTCCAAAATTATCGGACCAACCATTTTCGGTTTATGGACCGAAAACCGATTTTGATGTCTGAATTTTGTGTTTTTTGCTTATAGCTCAAATGCCATTGAAGATACTAAAAGACATTCAACGTACAAAATGTTCAGGAAGTCTGAATCTTCAAAATGAGGTCAAGGTCAAAGGTCAAGGTCATAGCCCTAAAGCTTTATTTCACATTAAAGTGTCAAATGTACATATAAATCTTTGAATGTTGGTTTCATCAATGAATCAATAATGAAACCATTATGACGCAACTTCCTTTCTGATGTAATCCAGTACATATACTTATGAAGTGTTAACCTGTGAATCAAAGTACTACTAACACTGATAGACGAAAATATAATGAGTTTATGACACTAGTTCTTACATAAGGAATAGAAACAAATATTTCTGAACACATTATTACAATCATTGGTGATAAATATACAACACAGCATTTTTTCAAAAAGCAATTTGGTATGGAATCTGGTTTGGGTGACTTGTGTTTGCATGCAAACATATCATCACTCGTTATTATTATTATTCCTCAATGGATTTTTCAAAGTTTGTCCAAACATTATCTCAGAGATGGGTATTCCAAACTTAATGAAACATGGCTCCAATGTAGACAACCACCCCAAGATGTGCAAGAAGGTCTTTGAATTTCGAAAGTGACTACGGTCATTGGTCACTTTGAACTTTGACCTCAAATCTTGTGATTGGAATATCTCGAAAACTGTAAATGATAACTGATTAATTGTTATGGCAAAAATGTTTATAAGGTCATGACGGACCTTTGTTACATTTAGACCAAAATTCTATGACGCAACGTTCAAGAGTTATGCCCCTTGAAAGTTTCGTCACCTCTTTTAGCATGTTTTTTCTCGAAAACGGTAAGATAGAGAAACCTGAAACCTTTTCCATTCAACTTAGGTGATATGTGTTACATTTAAAAATGCCAAGGTCAAAGGTCATTGGTCACTTTGAACTTTGACCCTAGACCTTGTTTTTGTAATAACTCATAAACCATAATAGATAGCTGATAAAATGTAATGGCAAAAATGTGTGTCTTGTTAAGGACTATATTTGTTACATACGGTCCAAAATTATCGGACCAACCGTTTTCGTTTTATGGACCGAAAACCGATTTTGATGTCCGAATTTTGCATTTTTTGCTTATAGCTCAAATACCATTGAAGATACTAAAAGACATTCAATGTGCAAAATGTTCAGGAAGTCTGGACCTTCAAATGGGGTCAAGGTCAAAGGTCAAGGTCACAGCCCTAAAGCTTTATTTCACGTTAAAGTATCAATAAATGTACATATTAAGCTTTGAATGTTTGTTTCATCAATGAATCAATAATGAAACCATTATGACGCAAGTTCCTTTTTGATGCAATCCAGTACATATACTAATGAAGTGTTAACCTGGTAATCAAAGTACTACTTACACTGATAGACGAAAAGATAATGAGTTTATGACACTAGTTCTTACACAAGGAATAGAAACAAATATTTCAGAACACATTATTACAATCATTGGTGATAAATATACAACACAGCAATTGGGAATGGAATCTGGTTTGGGTGACTTGTGTTTGCATGCAAATATATCATCACTCGTTATTGTTGTTTTATAAAAAGATATATTTTGATAATATTGTAGTGCAGTGTGCTTTGCTGCTTTGTATATATGTTTAAGGAGAGGACTATTTGTAAGTTGTTATAATTTGTTGTCTAATCCTTTTGCTATATTTATGCAATAAAATAATATTATATTACTACTAAACTAAACGAAATCATTACGCTTGTCGTAGAATTTTGTTTTCGGACGTCCATAATTGTCGATATAGAGGTATAAGTGTAGATATAATTATTGAATAAAAAGGTGTTAACTACAATTCTGAATGTTTAGGTCAATAAAGGGGATAAATATGATGATTATTTGAAGACATGCAAAGTATATTAGTATGAAAAGCTAAAAAATAAAGAAATAAAACCCCCATGGATGATAATAATTCAATTGCAATTAAAACAAGTACCTTCTTTTCCTAGCTTAACTCTATCTGAATTTTGAGCTTGTAATAGATACTTACTTTACGCCCTCTGAGTCTACGTCTAATGTAGTCCAAAGACTGTTTGAAATGCAGAAACTATAGCTTGAATTTAAATATGCATATGAGATTTACCCGAATAAATCACCATGTTATTTTAAAAATTGTTCTTGAACAATATATTCTCGCAATTTACATAATTAGCTTTGACAGTTCATCTGTAGTAAAAAATGATATTCGCCAAAAAATATAATGATCTAGTCCCATGATTATATGAAATTGACCTCTTACAACCTCTTTTTCAAGTTCATTTTTAATCTGTTTCCTGTATTTTAAAACTGAACAATATAGAACATATTTGTATAAACTAATTTGGCGCGTATAGCAATATAAAAAACAATCGGCACTACATATATATGCAAACTGATTGTACTTGTTGACAATTTTTCGGTGGTTTTTAAGCCCTTGGACATCGACTCTCGACAATTCTGTTGGGTAAATTTGTTACAACCCCGATTTTTGAAGTACAAGTCCGTCGAAGAAACAGGCAAAGTGCATTGGTGCGGTTGCACATTGAAGAAACAACACAAACTTCTAATGTTTGTATTTAATAAAAACTAACCAAGAAAACATCATTTTGATTGATAAAGGTTTTGTGTTATTTTGCCCTTTTTATCAGCGTTCAAAATTTAGTTACATTGTACAGTGAAAAGTATGGGAGAAATTTCCCGCCATTTTTTCTCTTAGTAACCAGCAAAATTTATCTCGAGACCTAATATATGTCCGAATCTAAAAACTTTTTAGGATGTGTTTTTATGACAAACCTAAAAATACAGAATCTAATTTTTTTGATGTGCCACCCTTTGACTCTAAGCTGAAATACTACTATGTTATCTTTACTCACTACTCTCTTAACAGGTACTCGTTATAGATTCGTCTTGGTATGTTTTTTTTATTATTTAATAAGTGTGATTGTTAGTAGTCTTCAGACGATACGCCCTTCAGTTATTTGAGTAATGAACAAAATCCGATATAAACTGTAACTGATCATGACTTGGAAGTGCTGGACGTTTTACTCTAATAAATATAGAATAATGGAAGTTTTGTTTTTGATACAAGAAATAATTGGCGAACAAAAATGGACGAGCCCCTTGTGGGCGAGTCCATTATTGGAGCCAATATTTCTTGTATCAAAAACAAAACTTCTATTATTCTTTTCATCGGTAATTAACTAAATCATTATATATACAAATTTTGAAATTCCAACAAATCCTGAAATTGACTAGTATTGATTAGTAAAAGAATTTGTACGATCCGGTATCAGATGTTTATTTCTTTGTTTCATTGATTCTGATTGACAGGCCTAAGATACTTTTTGCCAATATTTTTTCGTATTCGGGCAGTAGCAAATACTGAAAAATATTTGCTTCGTGAGATCAAAGGAAACTCATACAAATTACCGATAAAACTGAAACTTTGCCAATCTGCAATTCACATGAATAAGACCTAGGGTTTGCATTTAATAAATGTTATTCTAATAATGGGACCGGATAAGCTTCTGCGGTTGAATTAAAAGCAATATGGTCACGCGTTTCGTATATACATGTATAGCAGTGACAGTATGTTACATACAAACGTAAGGGTTGCCACCAGTAAATTATTTTACAAGACATTTTGAGAGTCAAGGAAGTTGATTGAAGCTGGCACCACACTGAACAGTATGTAGCTTTACAGTAACTTTTTGAAATTAGCAAAACAGAGTCTAAGAAACTGTTAAAAAGGGATAAGTTCAAACTCTGTTACATTAATTACTACAGAAGTTATTTAGCCTTCAGGTGTCAACCACCAATTCAACCAATCAGCGCTTAAAAATAGATCTTTTAGAATCTAAATATAGCTTTGAATTCTTGCGCCTTTAAAAATAAATGTCCGAATGAAATAAATGTTACACCTGTTTGAACGTTGATGTATCGGGCATATTTCGAGACCAAGGTTAATTGACAAGAATGATCCTTTGAATACTTATCATAGGGGTTTTCTGGTATACTATGAATGCGTAATGTTTTGGTCGTGATCGTGTGTATTAATAGGTAGGGGTTTTCCAACCTTCGGAACTCTCTAAAGGTATGCTGATTTTTTTATATGATGTAGACAAGATATTCACCTTTCAGAAAATGTATGGTTTCGTAAAGGTTAAACTTACGATAAATTGTGCTGACGGATTTGAAAATTAGCAAATTGTTTGAAAATGTTAACGATTTCAATCTTCATACAATTACACTGACAAGTTCGCGGTATATATACCGTTATACCGCTATACTACCATAATTTAATGGTACAAAAAGCCAGAGTCGGCAAATTTAAGATTTGGCATATGTTATCAATTTTCATCAGTTATATCTATTGGTATGTTCCATTTCTATCCTAAATTTTGTTATATCAATGGCTTGAGCGTTTCACACATTATACTAGTATTTCCTTTGGTTTTCTGGTGACATTTAGTTTTTTATCAGGATCGTTTACATGAAAAATGCCCCACAGTAATTTTTTTGAAATGATGGTTGACAGAATAATTCCATGGTACACGGTCGGTTACTGATCACATTTTCATTAATTCTGATCATCCATCTTATCTTCCATAGATTTATAATTATTTTCATCTACTCATCACAACTGATCTTTTATCAAAAAGCCATATAATATAGTTCTTGATATATCATTCATTATAATGATAATGCGTGAAAGATTATTTTCATTGCGATGTTCAAATGAAAGAAACGTGTATTATTAAACTTTTGTTTAAAAGATTTTACATCAAAGTATACAGTTTTGATAACTAATGGTATTACTACGCGCTGGTCATGGTCTCGTAATGAACGCAATATGATAACAGTCTACTATGAATAATAATGATTTGTGTTTGTTCATGTTTTGATATAAATATTTCTATAATTCATACAAAACCGCTTCCTCAGTATCGTCAACATAGATGTAAGTTTTATTATTGTTTACAATATTTGATTTTCGGGGGGGGGGGGGATTTTTTTTNGTTTTTTTTTCCTGCTTAATTTGCAGGCCAGATTATTTATTCCCCCTATGTACTATGCTAGAAAATCTGGTCGACCCAAGTTTTTTTCTAATGATATCCATTGCTAAAAATGATTGTCAAATAATATCGTGGCCGATAACCTGATGACATACGTGAGCTTGGAACAAATTTAATTAGTCGTGCACATATCCCTTAAAATCTAGTAATCCATAGAAACGAATATTCTCTTGCTCTACTACTGAAAAAGGGGGCAAGAGGGTTTTATTGACAGTTTAATGTTTATTCCAAACAGCAAACAGTGCTATTTTATTTCCCTTTAAATTAACACAGAGTAAAGAATTAACAAAATAAAGGAAGTATATTTAGATATGTATCAAAATATACGTCCAAGACAGTTAACAACTGCTTAATTTCACAAAAAAAACCATGTAAAAACCTGTTAAAAAATGAAAAATATGCAAGGAACAAATAATGTCCTGTCCCTCGCTGTTAGAGCACGAGACACAATTAACTAGCTTACACCAGAGAAAAGGACATATAATATTCGTTTTAGTGGAAATATTAGTAGATTTGTACCAAATTTGAGTATAAGATGGTACTTACACCATATCTCATACTATCAATATCCCTATTGTTGCATATTTCAGTACATTTGTACTAAATTTGAGTACTAGATGGCATTTATACCATATCGCATACTATCGATATGCCTATTGTTGGATATTTCAGTACATTTGTACCAAATTTAAGTATTAGATGGCATTTACACCATATCGCATAATATCAATATCCCTATTGTTGCATATTTCAGTACATTTTTACCAAATTTGAGTACTAGATGGCATTTACACCATATCGCATACTATCGATATCCCAAATGTTGTTTATTTCAGTACATTTGTACCAAATTTTGAGTAGTAGAATGGTATTTACACCATATCGCATACTATCAATATCCCTATTCTTGCATACTAGTATTTTCACTTCATTTGTACCTAATTAGAGTACTAGATGGCATTTACACCATATCACATACTATCGATATCCCTATTGTTGCATATTTCAGTACATTTTTACCAAATTTGACTATTAGATGGCATTTACACCATATCGCATACTATCGATATCCCTAATGTTGTTTATTTCAGTACATTTGTACCAAATTTTGAGTAGTAGATGGCATTTACACCATATCACATACTATCAATATCCCTATTCTTGCATACTAGTATTTTCACTTCATTTATACCTAATTAGAGTACTAGATGGCATTTACACCATATCACATACTATCGATATCCCTATTGTTGCACATTTTCAGTACATTCATACCAAATTTGAGTACTAGATGGCATTTACATCATATTGCATACCATTGATATCCCTATTTTTGCATATTTTCAGTTTACACATAATTCCATACCATTGATATTCATATTGATGCATATTTTCAGTAAATTTGTACCTAATTTGAGTGCTAGATAGCATTTACACCATATCGCATACCATTGATATCCCTATTTTTGCATATTTTCAGTTCAATTGTACCAAATTTGAGTACTACATGGCATTTACACCTGATTTACATCATATCGTATACTATAGATATCCCTATTGTTGCATATTTTCAGTACATTTATACCAAATTTGAGTACAAGATGGCATTTGCAACATGTCACATACTATAGACATCCCTTTTCTTGCATATTTTCATGGTATTTAGGGACCAGTCAAAATTTATTTATGCATGGGACCGGAGCACAACTTAAATGTTCGATAAAAAAAGTTGCGGTCCCATGGTAACACTAATAAAGAAAAAGCGATGTCCCATTCCGTTGAATTGCAAAAACAGTTGGTGTCCCATGCATATTATTTTAATCAGTTACTTCACATGAGAAATTCCATTGACATGATCAGTACTTTTATACCAATAATGTTTAGGCAATTGTTATCGGTATGTCAAAATAATTAGAACAAAATTGACAATATGAGAAAGTATTTCTATGATTTTATCTTTTATAAAAAAAAATAAGCAAAATTATTATGTAATGTTAGAAAAATGATAAATATTGTATTCAAAAGAGTCGCAAAAAAATGCCCGTTTCTATAGTTGATAATCTTAATACAGATAGTTTTAAAATCTGTATACTAGTACTTGAGTGCTGAAGAAAAAAATGGAAATTATATGGGTAACTATTTATCTTTTTAGCTCTTTTATAGTTGGAAAAGTAAATAAAATGTATAAAGTGAGTAAAACAATAAAGATTTTGTTCAAATAGGTTTCAATTTTGAAGAATTATCAATTTTTATAGTTGCTTATCCCATACCGATAATGTCTTTAGAAATCCATTTACTAGAGAAATACACAAAAAATGAAATTATATGGGAAATTATGCATTAAATTTGGTCTTTTATGGCTTTAAAAGTAAATAAAATATATAAAGAGGGTAAAACAACAAAGATTTTGTTAACAAATGTAACAATTTTGACGAATTGCCAATTTGTATAGTTGGTTATCCCATACCGATAATGTCTTTAGAAACCACTTTAATAGAAAAATGATCAGAACTGAAATTTTATGTTTAAGTATTCTTCATATTTGGTCTTTTATGGCATGAAAAGTAAATTAAATAAAACAATTAAGACTTTGTTAAAAAAAAAGTTAAAATTCTGAAGAATGACCAATTTTTATTGTCTCGCCTGCGACAAAAGTCGCGGAAAGCGAGACATACGTGTGCAAAGTATGACGACGACGGCTGCGACGGCGTTAACTTTTACTAAATACAGGATATTTTGAAAACCCTTTGATGTAGGAACATCCATATGTGGTCCAGTGGTAGTACTAATCAAGTGCTACCTGACGGACATATCTTCATGTGACCTTGACCTCAATTTCACGGTCTAGTGGCCACATTAAGTTTTTCTGCTTAAGTCCATTTCTCAATAACTGGAAATGGTAGGTTGATAATATTTGGTATGTAGGTTGGTCTTGGGTAGTACATGTCAGTCTGGCAAGTGACTTTTGTCCTTGACCTCAATTTCACGGTCTAGTGGCCACGTTAAGTTTTTCTGCACAAGTCCATTTCTCAATAACTGGAAGTGGTAGGTTGATTATATTTGGTATGTAGGCTGGTCTTTGGAAGTACATGTCAGTCTGGTAGATGACCTTTGTCCTTGACCTCAATTTCACGGTCTAGTGGCCACGTTAAGTTTTTCTGCTTAAGTACATTTTCTCAATAACTAGAAGTGGTAGGCTGATGATATTTCGTATGTAGGTTGGTTTTGGGTATTACATGTCAGTCTGGTAGGTGACTTTTGTCCTTGACCTCAATTTCACGGTCTACTGGCCACGTTAAGTTTTTCTGTGTAAGCCCATTTCTCAATAACTAGAAGTGGTAGGCTGATAATATTTGGTATATTAATGTTGGTCTTGGGTAGTACATGTAAGGCTGGCAGGTGACTTTTATCCTTGACCTCAATTTCACGGTCTAGTTGCCACGTTAAGTTTTTCTGCTAATGTCCATTTCTCAAGAACGAGAACTAGTAGGCTGATAATATTTGGTATGTAGGTTGGTCTTGGGTAGTATATGTCAGTCTGGCAGGAGACTTTTGTCCTTGACCTCAATTTCACAGTCTAGTGAGCATGTTCACTTTTCTGATTACTTCACTTAGATTTCACATCAATTTAGAGGCCAGCAGGGACGGGCGAGACATCTATTAGGGTCTTCACTTTTAGTTGATTATCCCATACCAATAGGTTCTAAATCTATACACCAGAGCAATGCTTTAAATAAAAATAATACTCACAATTGTATATCTGATTTGGTGTTTTAAGGTGTTGAATTAAATAAAATCTTTAAAATGAGTAAAACAATTCAGATTTGTTTTAATAAGTTTAAATAGGGGCAAATAGACCTTTTTAAAGATGGTTATTCAAAAGATTGTTGTTCCTCATCTTGAAGTCACCTCGAGGTTTATGCAAACCAATCTACGGTGAATAATTTTGACATGTTTTAAAAGAATTAATCTCAAGATATGGGTTTACCCATATCTTTTCTTGTTAGACTTAATTTTTAGACTCTATACATTTCAGTTATACTGTACTTGTTCGTGAGAGAATTTCTCATATGGATATACTATTCATACTTTCAAATTTTGTCATTTATTTCTGTAATTTCGAAATGTAATTCTGACCACCTCTTAAAAGTGCCCACATCTCACTATTTTATAATGCCAAGTTTTCTTACATTCGACTTGATGAGTGCCCTGTGTTTGTCTAAATGCGTAATCATCCACGAGCTTAAGACACTTTATATATATAGTGCTTTTGTTGGCCAAAGGATGACAGTGATTGTAAGAGCACTTTGCCAGTTTAATTAATGTTTGTTGACAATCTTGCACCCATGACCTGTGAGGACATGGATGTAGCGTTGCTCGACAATTACCAAAGAATTCCACCCAAACCGATGCTAGGGGCCATCTTGAACTTACTATGAGGTATGAGCAAAGCTCATTGTTTAAAGCCTCATGGTGACTCCAAGATGAAGAACAACAATAAAAGCGTTGTTCCTTTGCTTGTTTTTACCATGCATTTCTAGATACTTTGTCTCATGTGCATTTACTCCATATTCTTTCATTCACCATTATAAGTGGAATAGATATATTTGAGGATGGTATACTTGATTACCACACGAAGGAAGTATATCACCCGAGACAATAGTCGAAGATTATATTCTCTTCTAAGCGTGGTAATCTAGTATAAAATCCGAAATTAAAGGCAGCATGTGTTATATTATACTGAGCATCTTGATTGGTATTGCTACTTAAAGTAACTTCAAAAACGTCACTGTACAATCGGAGCGGGAGGTATACTCGATAGGAGGGTAGTAGACTCAACAGAGGGGTGGTATACCAAAATACCACCCTTACGATTAACCAATCAGAACCAAGGAAATTCATGTGAAGTATAATATAACAAAATACAAAATACCAAAGTTACTGTGATTAAAGTTGCTGCAGATGACAGCCTGTTTTACTTCTCTTCAGAGCATATTAGAACATTCGAAGGACCTTAAAGTAAAATATGTGTAAAGACTAGCAGGAAAAAAAATAACTGATAGGATCTATATGGAAGCCAGGATCGAGGATAAGTTTCTAAAATTCAGATATTGCAAGTTACGATTTTCGGGCAATATATATCTATGATGTGTCAGTTTCACAAATGAGAACGGACATTTTTAGCTAGATTTTAAGTCTTTATGGATTGTAATTGCAGTTTTCTTTATTTACCTTGTTCGCTAAAAATGTGACGGACGGACGCACGACATGCCTAACTTTCCATAGCACTTGATTTCACTGTCTTTGTTATGAAACTTCACACTTTTGAAAGCTTTTTTGTTATGTTCGTGTATTCTTTAAATGTATCGTGTCTTTCCTCTTCCATTTAGTGTTCTCGTTTTTGCCTTGTCTCTGAATGTTGATGCGTATACTTTGCTTCTTCAACATCAAACTGTTGCTGTTGTGCTAAAATTATAGAAACTCAAAGAGAACATCTTGATTCTAGAAATATATAGAAATAAACTATAATTTACCTTTCGTTTTTGTTATAAATAAAGTATTTGCTTCATATGTTTCATCAAAGTTTGAGCTTTATAATAGGTTGTTCGTTTTTCTATTACTAAAGTCAGTAGTCCATTTTGTATTTCGATTTAGTCTGTAATATTTGCAGGAGATACTTGATAAGGAACCAAAGGGCTCCAGAAAGATTGTAATCTGCCACATTGCGTTCAGTTGCCAAGATCAAGTTAACATAAACAGTGATTGACTGTGGCAGTCATCTTGTCTTCTAACTTTGTACAGTTCTGAAAGGGTCTTGTCCTAGCTGTAATAATTAATCTGACGATTAGTTCTAACTGGCTCAAGAAAGTACTTCAATACAACTACATCTGGCTGTTTTGGCCAATTTCGTTGACAGACGCGGTTTGAAAAGAATCTCAAGGACCCACCAAATTTCTCTTCCTATTGAACAAGTGATCAAGACAAATTGTTTGAATAAAGTTTCAATAGGGTTTTAATATTTAATTGAGTATCCAGCTGACCTCCATGATGGCAGAAATTCACCGAAGTAACAACACTTGGTCAAAACCTGTCAAGTTATATTCATGCCATGTATTGTTAAAATCCATTCTGTGGTTCCTTAGAAGAAGATATTTGTACGCCTATAGCGCCCATTGTCGAACATATTAACATCTGGCAAGGTCTTGGACAAAATTTTGACATGCCGAAAGTGATTTAGAAAGGGTCCATTAAGGGGTATTTTTCGATATAAAGTGGTTAAAAATTGGCTTAGTCAGTAACAACTAAAGATCTTTGGATTGGTTTGCAATATGCGTATGGTTCTTTATTAATCTTCGTTGTCTGCGGTAATGAGATTTAAACCTGTTGGATATAGGGTTTAAATTATAATCCTTAGGACTATTTTAACTCAAGATTGACTATAAGTGGCCATGCAGTTTGTAATGAGATCATTGAAAGTTTCAAGTATCAATTGTCAATTATCTTCAAATTCAATGGTTTAACTATTTCCTGTTTGCGGTCATTTTATTTCGGAAAGGTCCCTCCTGCTTAACACAATTATAGTCTGAGGTCTATTATGACAACGTTTGATTCAAATTTTCTTAGTAATTTCAGAAATCCTTCAATGATTTTTGAACAGAGCAAAAACACTGCCCTAAAAGCTGCTTATTCAGGGATTTGTTCAGCCTATGTTAATTTCATCCCTCAAGAAATTCTATGGCCGTCACCATAACATCATTGAAAGATATGATGTGTCAGTATCCCAAATGAAAGTGGATATTTTCAGCTAGATTCACGTCTTCCCGGATTTGACTACCGTGATTGACATATTTCTGGATTGACTCACTCACAGTGTTACGGGTGCTGTTAGCAGAACAGGACATGCTTACCCTTCCGGAGCACCTGATGTCACTCTCAGTTTCACTGGAGTTCACACTGTGAGTGCCTTTGTTTTGAATGTTTTGAATTCTATTTCTGTGCTTTGTATCTGTCGACTTTTGTAAATTTCACTCCTTTGTTTCTTCGGTATTCTACTGCCGTTGTTTCAATGCATTATCCAATGTTAAAAATTGCTCTCCGTTCGGCACAGTTTTAAAGTTACTACCAAAATCTATTTTGATTAGATTTGTTTCCCATTAGATCATTGGTTAAGAGAATAACTGAGCATGTTACTACAGAATTCAATGTAAATTTAATTTTCCACTGGCAGCAATCTTTGTAGGACCCTGAGATTTCCAACACATTATTTTAAGGGATCCCTTAAAAGATCATTGTGATCCAGTCTACTTAAATCTAAATCATTTCGGAGGTGACCATTAAATTTGCTAAACCAAAAAGGTTCAATTCCCCGCTAGTGGTCGTATTTTATGAAGTTCGAACCTTTATAGAATATGTAGAATGCATTTCTTTTTATTTTGCAACCCTAACTAAGGGCCTGTTCACACTTGAGTTAATCCGGATTAAGTTAATCTGGATTAATTTTTGCAGTGTGAACGTAATATGGATTAAGCCGTTTTTACCTGAGTTAATCCGATTAACTTTTGTAGTGTGAACAGGCCCTAAATGTCCGTCCCGGTAGCTTTTAAAATATGAGGAGAAAAAAATTCCAAATTACGAAAATATTACACCAGATTTTTTATACCTGTAACAAATATATTATAAATAAGCACATGTAATCCTTTACGTTCCTGCACGAGGTCAGTGTTTATGGTAAACAAGTTATATTGTTTACTAGAAATTGATTGAACACAAGGAATTGACGCATTGTAGTTGGTTGGATGTAATATTGCCGCAATGTAGTTAATACTATATGTGTTAAACGGTTTCTATTGGACAATAATTGTCGTGTCGCATTGCAGTAAAGGTGTGTTCGAACAGTAAGATAGTCTCGTATATGGGTTTAAGTTTTTAAGTATTCATTCGAAGTTCTGCTTTTAAGAGTGCATACCGAGCATTGAAAATTGTCAATGTACATTGTAAATGTTTGCATACACAAATTAATTAGTTTTTTTGTAGAATGGTGAACCTTTGTAAATATTGTGTTTTTATTATTGACTATGAGTTAGTCGGATGACTTGATAAGGGCCTGATAAAGCTGTTTGTGGCTTGGAGAGCTTGTTGTGGCTGGGAGAACCTGTTTGATGAATATTTAAAATTTATTGTGAATATTATGCTACTCAGGGCTCACATCTGACATATGTGTTGAGTTGTTTTTTAATAAATAATTTGTTAGTTTGAGCTTTGCGAATTAGAACATACATAATGTTGGATTTATTTGCAAAACAACAATTTACACTTTCTTTTTTTTATTTTTTAGTTACGACACCAATGCTGTTGTTTTCCGCAGAATAATCAAGCACTAGTATAGTACAACATACCCATGTGATGATTGAAGCTAAATTTGGTTCACAGTTGTTTCAGATGGGAGCTTTTTTAAGTGTTGCCGAACCGATAATGGACGCTAAGTGATTGAAAATGTGAACTTAGATGAGCTGAAAAGGAGGCCAACGCTAAATAATGGTTATTAATGGGGGAGTATATGGCGTGTCAATGTAGCATGTATTCTGTCAAAGATGGAAGTAACCTTCTTATTCCCCTTTTAATTGTAATTTCGGGTATTCTGAGAATTCGTTTTTTCGATTCTGTTCGCTCCGCTGTGGAGCAATTACACTTAATTCGAAATCCAGGGTCAAGGGTCAACAGTTATTGTTTATTACATGTCATCTTGAAGTGATCTTTCTGCATGCCAAAAATCTAAAGCATACATCAAAAGACTAAAAAAAAAAATTAAAAAAAATAGCCAAGACACGATTTTGTAACTAAGATGTAATCTGACCTCGAGGGAAAAAAAGTAAATTTGAAGGGTAACCAAACATGGCACATCCGAGGAAAAAATCAAATTCAAGGGTCACCAAACATGGAACACCCGAGGAAAAATAAAATTCAATGGTTACTAATCATGGCACTTCCGAGGAAAAAATCAAATTCAAGGGTCACCAAACATGGAACACCCAAGAAAAAAAAATCAAATGCAAAGGTTACCAAACATGGCACATTCGAGGAAAAAATCAAATTCAAGGGTAACAGAACATGGAAAACCCGAGGAAAAAATCAAATTCAAGGGTAACCTAATATTGCACATCCAAAGAAAAAATAACATTCAAGGGTCACCAAACATGGAAAATCTGAGGAAAAAATAAAATTCAAGGGTTACCAAACATGGTTCATCTGAGAGAAAATCAATTTCAAGGGTCACCAAACATAGAACATCCCAGGAAAAAAAAATAAAATTCAAGGGTTACCAAACATGATACATCCGAGGAAAAAATCAAACTCAATGGTAACCAAATATGGTACATGGCATCTATCAACATGCAAAATGTGAAAATCCTAAATAAAAATATAGTCCAGACAGAACTACAGAAAGCAATAATCTGAATTTGATTACAGAGTACTGTCATGGGTCACCAACCATGTTATATGAGACATCGTCATGATGCGATCTATCTGCATTCCGAATACCAAAAGGCTATTGCAAAAGATAAAAAAAAGTTAAAGTCTGGACTTTGTCAAGGACAGACAGATTGATTACTGTATTAGGTTATTAAGTCACTTTTTTGGAGGGGCCTTATTATGTTAATAGATCTCTTATGTTACAGAGCCCAATGTAAAACTATGATCTGGCGGACGTCATGAATGGAGTGAAGACCAGCTGACACATTTTTGAAGTTTACAAAGGACCTTTCAGAATATGCGCTCTTATAAATGGCAAAGAAGCTTCAGAGAAGATCTTTGAATAATTTCTCACTTGGCCAAATAGTAAAGAATGCTCACTATTACTGTCCATCTTGAAGTGCGGACCTTCAAGGTACAATTTTAGAGAGTACCACCCAAAGCCTACTGTAACCAAGTTGGTTTTATTTGACTCTGTGGTCTCAGGGAGATCTTTGAATACGTTTCCAATGGATTCAGAGTAAAACTATGATCTCTATCGGCAGCCACCATGGATTTGGAATGAGCCCATATTTTAAAGGAATCATTTATGAACAATTATGTTTTAGTTTAATTATAAAATCCATGAATTTTCGTTGAAACAACGGCAGTAGAATACGGAAAGAACAAGGGAAGCGATGACTACAAAAATCGAAGTCGAAAGACATAGGAAAAACGGCAACAGAGAAAAAACAAAGACAAAACAAGGACGTGAGACAGCTTCGGAAATAAAAAGATTGCATTAAGAACTAAGGCAATCATAGCGTGAACTCCCATGAAAACCGGGAGTGACATCAGGTGCTCCGGAAGGGTAAGCATGTCCTTCTCCGCTAGCTGCATCCGTCACATTATAAGTGAGTCAATCCGTGAAGACGTGAAATCTAGCTAAAAATGTCCGTTTTCATTTGGGACACATACACGTCATATCTATCAATGATGTCATGGTGACGATCATATAATTTCTGAAGGGATGAAAGTAAAAAAGGCTGAACAAATCCCTTATTAATCAGCTTTTGGGACTGTACTTTTGCTCTATTAGAAAAGTCACTGTATAAACTACATGCTCCACAGTAACGAATCAACAGTGAAAAGTACACTCCATAGGCTGGAGAGGTAGGTATATTGCTGCTCAGAAAGGGAAAGTTCACAACTGGGAAGTTAAAAGCATCACGTTTGTCATATAGCTAAGATTTCAAACGTCCATCTTCGTCAATGTATATTAAAAGATCTAAGTATGAAACGTTGAATGGTATTCCTCTTGGCGTCTAGTGTTAAATAGTATAATACCGAATTTACTGTGAAATTACTTTCTGAATATGGCCATCTCGGATGCTTTTTAAGTTTTAACCAAAAAAAAATAATATTTAGATATTGTAAGTGTTACCAAATTATTGGTTTTCGGGTCAACACCCAAGTAATGGACTACTGGGCTGACGAATACCCTAGGATAAAGGTCCACCAGAAGTGGCATCGACCCAGTGGTAATAAATAACAAAAACTATGTCCTCTGGTTACTTCATTGCATGGCGTTTGGAGCTTACCGGACACCTTTATAAATTTGACCACCAAAGGTTGTGTACCAGTAAAATTCATGTACCAGTAAGATTCCAACTGGAAATGTGACTTCAGAGGAATAGACCTTTTAATGCGTTTCCACAGTGCCCACTATTTAACTAATCACCACACTTTCGATCATCTTGGATGAATTAAGAAGCTCTCACCTTTTAAGGGCTTTGAAAATGATTGAACAAGAAAAAATGTGTCTATATTTGGTTATAAATGGCATATGACTGAGTAACTGTTTCTTATAGGTCAAATGTTAAACTATGTTGCCATCTTTGATGACATGTGGACCTGTCAGATGTAACTCCCATTGACTATTGTGACTTAGTTTGGTGACCAATACCTTTATTCTATGTTTGAGCTCCCAAGTAGTATTTATACCTCATTTGATCCAACTACCAAATCTACATGTATATCTATTTGACTAATATAACTCCTGCAAAATGTTACTGTATAGTTTGCATGCAAAGGAAACAAGTCATATATTGGTGTTAAACTAATCACAGCGCATGAAATTTCAATACTATGCTGTAAATTTTGGTAATTTACACTTTGCAAAAGAAAAAAAAGCAAAAAAAAAAAAAACCCTTATTCTAATTTTAGCAACTACGTCGTTATGATTAAGGACTCATTAGGCACAGTTTTATGAACTAGACCTGCAAAAGTGTTAACTGATCATGCAGTTTTAATCAAGATTGTTGAAAAACGATTGCAAAGGACGGACACTGAAGAACGCCAAGTGATTGCAATATTTCAGAAAGCTAACTCCATTACTTGCACCAAAATAAGCCATGTCCTTGAAAACGTTATGACATTGGAAAATGGGGCAGTGGTTATGTTGGAACACAAGTTTAAGAATAAATATTTCTTTAGTATAAAGTGTGAAGCCCCAATATTCCGTTTCCTTACCTTCGTACGATATGCTTTACTGACAATCTGTATAATTTACTGCTTTTATAGAAATATGGATATATGATCGTCAAAAACATATGATCGTCAAATACAACTCACTTATCTTGAAAGTTCAAAATGTGTAATGCATTTAAAAATTGGAACTAATATACATGTATTAAAGAAGACACTAAATTAAGAAAATGACATTTTTGCTTTCCAGTTGACATTCAAATAATATCAGACTTCGACTTTTCTCCTCGTTCCAACCGATTCCGAAGACTGTTTGATTGATTGATTCAGCAATTGAAGGCCAGCTAAGAATCTGGATATTTAATGACTTTTTCCCACAGTTGACAAATGTTCACATTTAATACTTGATACATATTTTAAAACACAGAGAGTATGTGATGACATATGTAAATCTTTTACATTTTTGGTTTTCTTTGTAACGCAGTGTATATGACATGTGAATATCTCGTATTTATTGAAAATCCCCTTGTTTTAATAGTATTTCTTATTTCCACAGACCACGCATTATCAAAGGATAAGAAAACTTATCGGAATTCATTTCCTCTCATAAAATGCTAGCACATTGCTCTGGAAAAAAGTAAATAAATTCCTTTTCGGTATTTTACCACCAGATCGATCAAATGCGATTGTGGTTTTCAGTTTCACACTGAACATTCGGAGTACATGTATGTAATAAAACATTACATATATCCTGAACGCTTAATTGGAAAAATGGTTCTGAGACAGCTAAAAACTGACTAGGGGCGAAATTTTGGTTTAGTCTTTGCAAACACCCTTTTTTCCACAAAACCACATATAGTATATGCATTGTTCAATCCATAAAAACGTGGGCATTAACTGGAACGGCTCATAAAAGTAATAAAATTACGATGGGATTACATTAAAATATTCCCAAAACTGTTGACTGTAAGATTTTTCCGTAAGTCCATAAAATAAAATTGAAATTAGTGGATCTTTGTTTATTGCTTAAATCGGAAATTCGTCAGTTGCCATTTTAGAAAAATCAATAATACACCCAATTTCTAATTAAACCCCGTGTAAAATGAGTCGTATTACACCCCCTGTGTAACTGTTTGCATTTTTCCAAATTGTTTATTTTTAAATTTAAAGAAACATTTTTAAAGGTTTAACTATTTTAATTAATATTTAAATTTTAGCGCCACAAAATTACTTGAGCCTCTCGTTATATATATATAAATACACAGGCGCATTGATAATGTTTACAAAACCGCATCGTTGATGTTTTTCTTTGTTCTTCGTAAATAATGTCATAACGTAGCGATATATAACTGATTCATGGAAAACGAATAGCTGTCTATGTTGAGAGGAATTATAAGTTCTTACTGTAGCTGTCTATGTTTGTCGCCAAACATAGACAGCTACAGTAAGAACTTGCACCTTTAGTCGAATTTAGGTTCGCAATAGACGATTGTTATGGACAGTGAGTGATTCGTCAGTGAAGACTGCCATGAATGCAAGGGACGAAAACATGGACGTCTATACCAACTGAAAAAATGGCTCAGTACAAGGCCGAAGAATTCAAAAAAAGGGAGAAAAAATTACTTAATTCCCTTGATAAATGGAAAACTAAAATCAGAGAAGTGAGAAACACCTTAAAAGCCACGTGTGATGAACATAACTTAGCCGAAATTCTAGACGAAGTGAAAACTCACGAAGAAACTGTCATAACACACTTCCAGGATTTACGTTCTCATGGAACTGTTTCTCAAGACATCGTACGCAAGGTTGATGCGTGTTGTGCTGTGTCTAATGACATTATTAAAATTATCAACGAAAGACTTTGTGAAATTGACAATTTTGATGCCAGTAATGAGATTGAACGTTTAAGAGACATTAAGTACAAGGAGTATGCGCAATCAATCTTCACCAAATCCGAAAATGGTTCTCATAGTTCTGTGCAAATATCAGAAAAGATGGTTGAAGCCTCAACTGATTTGGCTGCTAAAGAGGCCGAACTGAAAATGCTGGATGCAAATTCAGAAGGAAAAACTTTATAGACTTGAGTATGAACAAAAAAAAAGTATTAGAAGCCCATAAGAATGAACTAAAAAAACTTCAAACCCACAGGGAGTTAGAAATTGCACATGCACGGTTAAATGCATATTCCCAGATTAACGATATGGTACGGAACTACAATGAAACCACTGAGATCGAAAACACCTGGGGTTCAAAACAAGAATCAGTCGTAAAACAGGAACCAGAAAACTTCGTTGCTAGCTTTAGTCTGGAGTAACCTCGAGGAATCTTTCAAGAGTGATGTGCAGAAATCTGAAGTGACATCTCGTCTTGATCCTCCAAGTTTCCAAAATGTGCCGCCTTGCAATGCTGCATTGTCATACTTTAATTCTCAACCACCGAATAATCACCCGGACAAGTTTACAGACTTAAACTCAAATACAATCGCCAAGGCATTTGCAGACTCAGCTAATCTAAATCGTCTGCCAGTACCGATATTCACAATATTCACTGGAGACCCTTTACAATATGTGGAATGGAAAACTTCATTCAAAATGTTGATCGAACGTCGGGTAATTGCAGCGTCTGAGAAAATATTTTACCTTAAGAAGTACTTAGGTGGTGCAGCAAGGAAGTCTGTCGAGGGCTTTTTCTACAATAACAATAAGACGGCGTATGAAAGTGCAAGGAAGGTGCTGGACGAAAGATACGGGCACCCATTTATTATGCAAAAGGCATTTAGGGATAAGCAGGACAGATGGCCAAAGATCGCATCTAAAGACCCAATCGCACTTAGAGAATTTGCTGACTTACTTCAAGCATGCTTGGATGCTTTTGCCACATGTTCCTAGTCTGAACATTTTGAACGATTGTATAAAAAATCAAAAATTACTTTGTAAGCTTCCTGACTGGACATCCAATCGTTGGAATAGAGAAGTGAGTCAGGTACTTGAAACAACATCAGCATATCCGACCTTTTCACAGTTCGAAGCATTTGTTGTCAAAGAAGCAAAAATTGCTTGTAATCCGATATTTTCTCATTATGCACTTCACGATATAGTAAGATATCCAAGGAGCTAGAACACAGTAAGCCAATCGTCAAGTCACTTGCAACAAATGTTCAACGATCAGGAGATCCCTCTTCAAGAAACATTAGCGAAAATAGAGTATTAAAGTGTCTTCATTGTGACATTAAGGGTAATTCAATTTCAAAATGCAGATCCTTTGATGCCTTGACAATTGATAAGAAACGTAACATAATAAAGAAAAACAACTATGTTTTGGATGTTTAAAGGGTGGACATTTCAATAGTGAATGCAAAAATAAACTGACTTGCAATACATGCAATGGTCGTCACCCAACATGCATGCACGAGCATCGTCATGCAGGGAATCAAAGGCATACAAAAACAACGATGAAAAATCTAGTTCAATTAAGGAAACGTCAACAAGTGTGAATGAAAATGCAGAACATGTTTCGTCATGTAAGGTGAGCAGAAACACATCTAAGAATGTTAGTTGTACTTCAATGATAGTTCCAGTTTGGGTTTCAACCGATAACAACGCATCTTATGAAATTCTCACGTACGCTTTACTTGACACTCAGAGTGATACAACTTTCATTCACGAAGATACTGCAGCTGCTTTAAATGCCAAAACTAACCCAGTAAAGTTGAGTTTATCAACAATGACATCACAACAGACAATTATCGACAGTATGCGAGTATCAGGTCTGAAAGTCCGTGGGTTTTTCTCATCAGAAACATTGAGTATAAACACTGTATACACCCGGGAATTCATCCCAGTAGAGCGTTCACATATTCCAACAAACAAACTGCGAAACAATGGCATCATCTGAAGGATATAGCACATGAAATTCCTCCATTGCAGTCATGTGATATAGGACTTCTTTTAGATTACAACTGCCCTGCTGCTTTAGCACCGAGACAAATTCTAACAGGAAATGAGAACGATCCTTATGCTGTTCAAACTGGCTAGTCTAGGTTGGAGTATTGTTTGGTACTCTAACTCACAACTTGATGTTTACAACGTTAAAGGCGTAACTCATCGTACTGCTGTAGCTGAGTTGCCTCCCTAGAGGAGACTTTGCTCAAGACAAGGGCCAGCTTAAGAAGATGTCACAAGGAGACATAAAATTTCTTTCAATAATGGATAATAATATAACAAAGCGTGATGATGGACATCTAGAAATGTCAGCGACCGGAAATGTTCAACAATAAGCAACTAGCAGCACTCAGATTGAATCATCTTAAACGAAAACTATTGAACGATCAACGATACTTTAAACAGTACAAGTCATTCATAAACGAAATGCTAATATACTTTAAACAGTACAAGTCATTCATAAACGAAATGCTAAATTGAGGAGATGCTGAAGTCGTAACGAACGAAGGCAAAGACGGAAATACTTGGTATATTCCTCACCACGGCGTTTTTAACCCAAAGAAACCAAACAAGCTGCGAGTTGTGTTTGATTGCTCAGCTAGATATCGTGGTCAGACTTTAAACGAACACTTACTCACTGGCCCTGACTTAACCAATGGACTCACTGGGGTTCTTTATCGTTTTAGAACTTATCCTATTGCTATAATGTGTGACGTGGAAAAAAAAGTTCCATCAGTTCGTGGTATCTAAATCCGACCGTGACTTCCTGAGATTTCTATGGTGGGAGAATGGAGACATAAAGTCAGGAAATGAACCGTTGAAATATAGAATGACTAAACATTTATTTGGAGCTGCTTCATCTCCAGGGTATGCAAGCTATGGCTTTAAATATTTGGCTAAAATAAATCAGGATAACTACTCAGAAGCGTCTGAATTTGTAAGGCGAAATTATTATGTCGACGATGGACTAACCAGTGTTGAGACAGAATCTGAAGCTATCAAGTTGATACATGATGTACGACAACTTTGTTCAAACGGTGGACTACACCTTCACAAATTTATGTCAAATAATTTGAATGTACTCGAATTTATCCCCTCGTCAGAGAGGGCTGTAAACTCGCACGAACTAGATCTAGATTTAGAACAATCACAATCAAACATAGCACAAGCACTTGGCGTACAGTGGAGCACAACTGCTGACATGTTCAAGTTTCATGTGAAAATCAAGGAAGTTGATCCCATAAGGCGAAACATACTGTCAGTTATTACCCTCTTGAATTCTTGTCACCCTTCACATCGAAAGGGAAAAGAATACTTCAAAATATGTGTCAACAAGGTATTGGTTGGGACGATCCTCTTCCAATTGATAAACAATCAGAGTGGGAAAGTTGGATCAAGGACACTTCAAATCTACAAAATATTAAAATTCATATGTTCGAAGCCGAATAACTTTAATGACTCTGCTATCGAAGTGCATCATTTCTCAGATGCAAGTGTGAATGGAATTGGACATTGTTGGTATATAAGTTATGTAAAGGGAGACAGCGTTCACTGTTCCCTCCTAATTGAAAAGGCTAGAGTGAAAAGTAGTAACTATTCGAGGCTAGAACTGACTGCAGCCGTCATATCAGTGAAAATGAGCATATTTCTTCACGAGGATCTTGATTTAAAAATAGACAGAGAATATTTTTGGACAGATTCGCAAGTAGTCTTAGCTACATCAGCAAGGATGCACGGCGTTTTCATGTCTTCGTGGCAAACCGTGTTCAAATTATCAGAGACGCCACGACACCAGATCAATGGCACTACGTAAATACTGAGAATTACCCTGCCGATCATGCATCTAGAGGATAATCTGCTTCAGGAATCATGAACACTAATTGGTTAACAAGACCATGGTTTTTGTGGCAAAGGGAAATTAAAACGGATAAAGTCGACAAAGAACTCCTATTTGGCGATCCAGAAGTTAGAAATGTAACGTCAATGAACACAGAAACTAAACAAATACTTACCTTTGATTTGCTTGATCGTCTAGAGCTATTTTCTAATTGGAGATTGACACTATCAGTTGTTGCTAGAATCTTGCGATTGTGCAATGGAATAAAGCAGTCAGAACCTATTTCAGTGGATGAACGAAAGAAAGCCGAAGTGACAATACTTAGATTAATACAAAACAAGGCATACCCTGAGATCATTGATACTTTGCAAACTAATCATCTGTATCCACTTGATCCATTTCTTCATGAAAGACTTTTGCGTGTTGGTGGGAGACTAAGAAAGTCTGATCAACCGTTCTCCCAAAAATACCCTGTTATCTTACCGAAGGATAGTTTTGTTTCTGGAATGATTTTGAGCTATGTTCATGAAAGGGTTCACCATCAAGGAAGAGGAATTACTCTGCATGAAATCAGATCTTCCAGTAACTAGGAGGAAGCAAAACTGTTGCAACGTTAATACGGAAATGTGTCATATGTCGAAAGTTGAGACGTCCCACGGAGACTCAGAGAATGGCTGATTTGCCAGAAGATGGATTAGAACCATCTGCTTCCTTCACATATTGTGGGATGGACTGCTTTGGACCAATTGTTGTCAAACAAGGTAGAAAGGAGATGAAACGCTATGATTGTTGTTAATAACATGCATATGTTCATGTGCCATTCATATAGAAATGTAAGACGCTATGTCAACTGATGCCTTCATCAACAGTTTTCATTGTTTCATCGCTATAAAGGGAGTTGTAAAGCAAATGAGATCAGATCAAGGGTCAAATTTTGTTGGCACCAAGAATGAATTCAAACGGGAACTTGATATTCAGAAACTCAATTCATTTCTTACTGAACAACAATGTGATTTCATCATGAACGCACCGATTGCAAGTCACACCGGAGGAGTTTGGGAGCGGCAAATTAGGACTTTAAAAAATATACTCAACTCTGTTTCACTTTTAATTCAGGTAGATTAGATGACTCGTCGTTGAGAACTCTATTTTACGAAGTCATGTCAACTGTAAACAATAGACCACTACGGTCACTGATATTGATGATCCAAGTGCCTTGGAGCCACTGACGCCAAATCATATCTTGACTGCGAAATCACACGTATCTGGTCCTCCGCTAGGTTAATTCATTAGGGAAGATCTATTCCTGCGCAAACGTTGGCGTCGAGTGCAATACCTCCTCGAACAGTTCTGGTCAGAATGGAAAAGGGAATACATTGTGCAAATCTCTACACGACCAAAGTGGCATAAATCCGTTCCTAGTATTTGTGTAGGAAATATTGTTCTTGTGAAAGACATACCATGAACGTAGTGTCCACAAGTTGGTTCTTCTCATGTGATTGTTTTAAAGCGTACAATATTTGTTTGATTGTTTATAAATATATACTGACATATTTTTAAGTCCACAATGACATTTTTGAAAACTTTATAAGGGATATGGCGTAGAAAATCAATTTGATTTTGGTGGGTGTGTAACTGTTTGCATTTTTCCAATTTGTTTATTTTTTAATTTAAGGAAGCATTTTTAAAGGTTTAACTATTTTTATTAACATTTGAATTTTAGCGCCACAAAATTACGTGAGCCTCTCGTTATAAATGTATAAATACACAGGCGAATTGATAATGTTTACAAAACCGCTTTGTTCTTCGTAAATAATGTCATTACGTAACGATATATAACTGATTCATGGAAAACGAATAACTGTTTATGTTGAGAGGAATTACAAGTTCTTACTGTAGCTGTCTATGTTTGTCGCCAAACATAGACATCTACACCCTGTAGATATGACTGGCCACATTCTCTATTTATGAAAATTCAAATAGTTAACATAAAATAACCAAAAAATCTCCATGAGACCTGACAAATAAATAATTTGGCTATGTGGTTTCAGAGGAGAAGATGAAAATGTGAAAAGTTAACGGACGGACGACGGACGCCAAGTGATGGCAATAGCTCACACTGACACTTTGGGCCAGGTGAGCTAATAATGAATACTTGTGGATTTTTATCATATACTTACACAAGATATGTGTATTTTGCATGTGTCATACAGAATGCAGTAGGTCATATCTTCCTGGATTAAATATGAATTTGGTATAACATGGGGTGTTTCACGGGTTTCTCACTTCCTTTATGGAGGTATATACAGACGTGCCGCTGGAATGGGCCTGTTTTTTGCAGTTGTCAACTATATGAATGGGTAGCAATTTTGACATCATGTATATCAATGGGTCGTTAATTAACCACAAATGGCCTAAATCTCTATGGTTGCTGTAAATAATGTGAATCTCTATGGTTGCTGTAAATAATCAAGTATTTATCATTATTTGATGTTTAAAAACATTCCTGCTGTGAGATTAATGGTTTTCTTACTCCAAATTCACATTTTCGCTATACAGTTGGGTTGGTTATTTTTTAAATTTACTATATGAAAGGGTCGATATTTTGTTGGGGGAACTATATAAAAGGGGGTATTTTCAAAATGCTAGCGGCAGGCCTGTACCCAATTCCAACTGAAGTGACCCCCCCCCCCCCCTGGGGTGAAATTTGAAATCTGTATAACAGGAGTACAACATGGATGTTTCAGTTTGCGACTGGCTATTATCCTTTTTAAAGGATAAGCAAAGAATCTATAATTTCAGTATTATTTTACCAATTGAAATTACAGCATGAATCCTTTTATTACTAGGAACAAGCAGCTATTTGCGTATACCTATCGTGTGTTTTTTATTGTTATGTTATCGTTCAAGTTATTGAGCCGCGTTGTTAATGCATACATTGTTTACATGTGTCGTTTTGTGCAGGAAACGAACTACTCGTTTAATATTTTACGAAAGGATATGGAGTAAATAAACATGAGACCATAACACATATGTTAACTCCAACTGCAATAATTTTAATGAACTGTATGGCCATTTCGGAAATTAATTCCTCATCAGCAGAACTAGAACCCAAACAAAGGAAATCCATAATTTCAAAAAAATGTTAAAATGAATAAAACCAAACGAAATCCGAATAATCAGTAATATCAAATATAGTTAAGGAAAAAACTACGATGGAGGGAGTTAATCCTTAAGATTTAGAATTTACATAAATTTAGATAAAATTAATTGAACAAAGTGTACTCATGAGATATTTTCTCATGTACAAGTACACCATATCTAAGAAAAATAAAGAGCATACATCTCTACCACGGGGAATTGTTTTACCAACTCCACACTGCAATCAAAGACAAACTCCTGTATTAAATATTTTACGAAAGGATATGGAGTAAATGAACATGAGACCATAAAACATATGTTAACTCCAACTGCAATAATTTTAATGAGCTGTATGGCCATTTCGGAAATTAATTCCTCATCAGCAGCACTAGAACCCAAACAAAGGAAATCCATAATTTCAAAAAAATGTTAAAATGAATAAAACCAAACGAAATCCGAATAATCAGTAATGGAAGATTAAGCGAGAATTTTGCATCTGGTCACTTTTTATCGGTTCCAGTACCCTTTAACCAAAATATGCTTTGACAGTGCGTGTGGGTGTTTTTACATACGACGAATTTTCAGTGTCTGAAATCACAATATCATTTGTATAAACTTTGGAAGAAGTATTCGTTGCAATTTATTTGCAATCAGCATTATTAATGTGCTTACATTTAACGGAAGGACTGACATTCCCTTGTATTTTCCTATCCTTTGTTCGTACAATAATACATTGGAAGGAGAACACCGACCAAACAAGGGAATCATCTACAGAAATGTTGAGTTCACATAAAAGAAATAAGATGGATAGCAAACGTTTTGTTTTGTTTTGTTTTTTCCTGTTTCATTTTCGTAAAAAGAAAGTGGTGTAGTTTCAGTTCGTTTGCTTTATAAAACATTAAATAAGTAATGTCTAAAGTGAATTGTACATGTTCCTTACAAAATTCCTAAAAATCCCATAGAAATCGAAACGAAATGACACATCTTTTATATTCGACGCAAACAGACGAGTTCGGGTTTATTATAATTATAAATAAAAACTTTTCAATTGAAGCTAATGATATGGCATTTTTCATTGCATATCCCATATTATCCCTCGACCCATATTAATGCTATCGCCTTCGGTCCTCTGGCTAATATTGATGTTTCAGGATGGAATGGGATATGATATGAAAACTGCCATCCAATAATTTTATTTG
Organism: Modiolus philippinarum; assembly: GCA_002080025.1. Classification (NCBI taxonomy): domain Eukaryota; kingdom Metazoa; phylum Mollusca; class Bivalvia; order Mytilida; family Modiolidae; genus Modiolus; species Modiolus philippinarum. Next base: position 32,019 of record MJUU01013380.1, on the reverse strand, counting down.
ACTATTTTAAAACTAAATACCGAAACAACGGCAGTAGAATACCGAAGGAACAAGGGTGTGGTTGTGGTAACAAAAAATAATTTAAAAAATCGAAGTCCATGTTCATGGCAAAAACAAAACCACAGAAAAACAAAGGACTTCCAAATGTTTTGGTTTGATCTGCACTGATGAGACAAAAGTTATGGAAATGCGCATATGCAGAAAATAAATTAACAGTAACTTCGGTATTTTGTTATTTATATAAAACAAAGACCTAAGATAGCAAAACAAAAAACATGACATTCAGAAAAAGGACACCTTACTGTAACTTTTATTTCTGGAGATGACCATTTTGACAACGTACATGTCTTCGATGTAGATCAAATAAAAAAATATTTGGAGTACCAAAACCGAAAAATGTTTTTGAAGTTGATGTATATTACAAATAACATGTATGTTAACAATGAAAGGATATCAAGTAAATACACCCTACAGGATCCTATAGGGTGAATACACAAGAAACAGTGTCACTATAAATACATGGTAAAACTAAGCAATGAAACAACGTTTTTATGTACAAATATATAAATAATACAGCTCTATATCCATGTCTTCCGTTCATACGTCATGTGATAAGACAAAGTCCTAAATTCGTAAAACGTCACAGATTACAGTCATTTTTTAGTTAGCTTGACCAGTGTGGCTGGCAGACATAAGGTCAGTCTACAACTTTAACTGCTGGACTAATAATTGGTCTTCTGTACCTTTTGTGGACTAATTTGTATCTTTAGAAATGCATTTAGTAACAGATCATGTAACACATAATTAGTTTGTTTGGTCATATAATCCTAACACCTTTATTGAGATTCATGTAGTAGCACCTGATTTTGTCAATTATTCTGTTTGTTTTAGTATTTAATCCAAATAAATCTGATAATTAATCTTGACACCTTTATAGCTTGTAAATGCTTTAAGGAACAAGTGTTTTAAAAATTGCTTAATTATCAGTCAAGCAGTGGTTTAAACAGACTTCTAGTCAGCCTGGCCAAGGTATCTATAAAATAACTGTAAAAAAAAATCCCCTGATTTGAATTGGATTAGTTTCTTTGTAATCTTGACATAACTTTCCCCTAAATTACAGATGAATATTCATTAAATATTTGTTTAGTAAAGGATGTTAACAAAAATTTCCCAACTAAAGTCGCTGAAGCATAACATATTGGTCAGGTTATAAAATTATCCATGAATAATGCAGAACTCTCTATGGTGATTTATTTAATTAACCACCAAGTTGATAATAAATAGGCCTAATGTAAAAATTAACCAAAGTCATTCAAGGTTAAAACGTAGGTCAAAGTCAACGAATTGTCAAAGAATTTGGTAGTTTTCACTAAGATAAGTCATTTCATGAAACATTGTAATGTTATGTAGTGTATTTGTTAAGAAATGGACTTAAAACACAAAATTTACCGAAAGTCACTCAAGCGTAAAATGTAGGTCAAAGCCACTAAATTGTCCTTGGTTTGGATAGCACCCATCAAGGTGATATATGTGATGCAACACCATAGTGATATCATGTTTAGTTGTTGAGAAATGCAAAATTTAACACAAATCACTCAAGCGTAAAATATAGGTCAAAGCCACTTAATTCTTGATGATTTGGTTACTACTCATCAAGGTGATTAATTTGATAAATGAAATAAAAGGGACAACAGGAAACACATACAATGGCTGAAAATTATAATTACATGCGACAATCTGCTAGGGAACTACACAGGGAAAACACAAATTAGACAAAAGACAAACGTAAACAACTATAGGAACTCATTGTTGTATGATGTGTAGTTGTTGAGAAATGGACTTAAACGCAAAATTGAACAAAAGTCACTCAAGCGTAAAATGTAGGTCATGGATCCCTAATTGTTGGTGAATCTGGTAGTACTAACCAAGGTGCAAATACTGATGTAATGATATTAAAATATTACAAGAGGTTACCAAAATATGGACCTAAACGCATAACTTCAACATTGAGACGTACGGACGTACTTACATACATATGTACGGACGGACGTACAAGGGTAAATCTATATGCCCCTTCCACTTCGTGGCGGGGCATAAAAACGTAAAGAAAGAAAAGAAACGGACCGGAGGATATAAAACCACAAAAGGTAAAGCGCTGCAAGTAACCACTTAACCAATACGCAAGACTGTTGTGGCGTTAAATTTTAACCCTTCTTAATATTTGGGTATAGTCGAACTTCGACATCGAACTAGTGCCATGATAAAATTAATTGGACACTTTCCAACCATTTAAGCATTTCTATTTCTAATTAATTTTAATCAAGGTAGATCGATCCTAATAAAGAAATCAGACAGATTTATTTTTTTTATTTTGAGATATTTTGTAGATCTTAGTCCATTTGTTCAAGAAATTAAATAAAAATTATATGTCTACGATCATCTTTTCCAGTAATTAGGCTTTGTTTTACCAGCTGACTAGGCTCCTTGAGCTAGCCGACAGTTTAGCGGCGAGCACTCCTCGACCCATCTTTTTAAATTACGTTTTGTCTATTTTTTCCTTTTCAAGATTGTGGTCTTAGAGTTAGTGGTCTACCTGTATTGGGTTTTATTTGTATGTTTATTATACTATAGGGAAACGGGATAAAGAAAGGGGAGGTTTGGGTACCCATAAACCGGTTTAACCCTACCGCTGGCTGTTGCCAGTGCTGGTACCAAGTCCGGCTATCACGAGTTCCTATCGTTATCTATGTTTGTCTTTGTCATTTTATTGTTTTTCTTGTGCAGTTCCCTGGTTCATTGTGACATGTGATTGTAATGTTCGGCCATTGTGGGTATTTCCTGTTATCTTCCTTTCATTAATTTGAAAATCAAGCCAAATTAAGTATTTTTCAGCAACATTTACTAACAATATATAGGGAAATAAGACAACATGCTAATTACTTAGCTTTCATATGAAATAAATATCAGATAGATTTTTTTTATATATATTTTTTTGATATTTCAGAGATACATACTTTAGCTATATGTTGAGCTGAAAAAATCTATTTGTCACCGTTTGATTAAGAGAAGTATTTTATATAGTTAACGAAATTGACAATATTTACGGGAAAAGGGAGCTTATTCGCGGGAAAGTGTATGTCGATCTATAATGACGTCACAATGAAAAGGCCAAATAAGAAATATTCCGGCTTAAAAATCAAGTCAAATCCGCATCTGACTCGTGTTTCGCAAATGTGCCGATCGAATGCGCCTTGTATTAGTGTCGATCTACCTTAAATCTTAGCCATTTCCTAAAGTTTCCTGTTTAGATCATATTTGGTAATTTGTTCTCTATCAGTTTTTAAACATCTTTGACATTATGGTCTTCCACATGTTTAGATTCTATCTGCACTGTAGAGACATAAGTTGTCGAAATGCGCATATGCAGAATCAAAATTCACAGTTACTTCGGTATTTAGTTATTTAATAACAGAATAGTGTAAAATAATGAAGAAACTTCTATACCAGAAATTTGACACATTTTGAATCCTTAAATAACAAACCTAAACTTAAAAGACCACAAACAGGCTTTACAAACACGTCGCTGTTCAGACATATGAACATACAAAAGGGTTGCAGTCTTATCTCCTAAAGAAATAATAAAAGGATATGAATATGACACAAAGTCTCTACAAATACATGGCAGATAACTAAATACCGAAGTTACTGTGAATTTATTTTCTGCATATGCGCATTTCGACAAATTATGTCTCTTCAGTGCAGATAAAATCTAAATTTTTGGAAGACCGTTAACTCAAAGATGTTAAAAACTGATAGAGAACAAAAAACGAATATGATCTAAATGTAAAGCCAAAATCAACTAAGGACAGATGTTAAAATCTGATAGAGAACAAATAACGAATATGATCTAAATGTAAAGCCAAAATCAACTAAGGACAGAACTCTGCATGAGGTAGATACTCCTTAGTTTCGACAAAATTTATAAGAATTTAGATATTTCAAGGTTTCAAATAGAATCGGTTTTCGGGTCAGCACCGAAGTACTCACCACTGGGCTGGTGAATACCCTCGGGGACTAACAGTCCACCAGCAGAGGCATCGACCCAGTGGTAACAAATAACTCAATACAGAATCAACCAATGGAACAATGCTTTAACTGTTGTTCTTCATTTTGAAGTCAATAATGTGCTTTATTCATACCCCATATTAAGTTCAAGACGGCAACGCGTATCGGTTTGAGAGGTATTATTGCTTTTTGTCGAACAATGCTACACCCATGGCTTATTTAGCCTATCGATATAGGATCGTCAACAAACATAAAAACATCCTACAATCACTATCATCGGTTGTCCAACAAATGTGCCAGTATTCTTAGCTAGTGGACATATACAACATATAGACAAACACTGGAAGCCCATCAAATCGATTGTAAGAAAATTTGTCATAATAAAATAGTGAGTATTGGGCACTTTTACACTTGGTCAGAATAACATTTGGAAATCACAAAAATTATAAAATGCCATGATAGTATATCAATATGATAAATTCTTTTTGAAGGAGTAAACCCTAACTGAAATGAATGCAGAGTGTATTGCATTGTCGATATATCTTCTTATTCCATCCTATGTTAATATTTACTGCCGCTTTAAACTTTCTTTTACAATGTATCATAAATAACACAACTTCTAACCGACATATAAAACAGTACAATATTTCTACAAACTTGACGTTTTAAAACGCAAATTATCTATTTCTTCAAGGAGTAATGGTCCTTTGTAACAAATAATCAGATATCACTAGCAATCTTTAAGCAGATCATCAAGACTTTCCTTCATTATCTGCATGTAAGTATGTCTATCAATGATAAAATATCAGATACCCTTACTGGTTCAGAAGTGGTCAGATTTAAAATCTATAGTTTTATTTTTCCTTAAAAATATCTAAGTAAAATAATGATATCCATTTTTCAGAATGAAAAGGTTTGAAGAAAATTGCTGACAATAAAGACAACGGCAGTAGAATTCCGAAGGAACAAGGAAGTAATGATCGCAAAAATCAAAGTCCAACGACATGCAACAAACACGGAAATAAAAAGATGATATAAAGAACTAAAGCACACGTAGTGTAAACTCCCATGAAAACCGTTGGTGACATTAGGTGCTCCGGAAGGGAGAGCATCTCCTTCTCCCCTTAACGACACTCGTCACACGATCATTGAGATATATATTGCTTTGAAAGTTCTGATTTGTAGCTGATTGGAATTATCATTTTCTAACCCTCAGACAAAACCAATAACAATCCATGGTATTTGTTACTTCTCTAACCCTTAAACAGTACCAAGGTAAAATTTTACAGTATGATAAACAAGACAACACAAAAAACTAAAACTACTGACAGTGTGAACTCCCATAAAAACCGAGACTGACATCAGGTGCTCCGGAATGGTAAGCATGTCCTGTTCCGCTAAGCGCCATCCGTCACACTATCAGTGAGTCAATCCAAGGTTGAGTAAACAAGAGGCTATCAAGAGCCTGTATCGCTCACCTGGGTCATGGCTGACACAATAAGTTAAAATAATCCCAATGTTTAACGGTCTCAATAGCAAGTTTGTTGATAGACATTGATGTTATTAAAATTAAACAATGTTCCCCATTGGCAGCTGTTTTTGATGGGGCATAGACCAACTGTCACCTTTTCGGAGAAAACCATTTAAGGATCATTGTGCCTCACTTTGGTTCCAATCGGCCTAGTATTTGCAGTGGAGATCTTTGAATGATTTCTCATGGGGTCCAAGGGTAAACAATAAGCATGGCCCCGCTGCCTGCCATCTTGGATGCTATTTGGACATGCCGGACATATTTTATGAAGGGACCAAGTAAGGACCATTGTGATCAAGTATGATTCCAATTTGCCATGTACTTTCGTAGGAGAAGATCTTTGAATACGTTTCACTATATGGTCCAAAGTTAAAACCACGTTCCCCACTGGCAGCCATCTTGGATATGATTTGGACTTGCCGAACACATTTTTTAAAAGGGGCCACCTAAGGACCACTGTGACTAAGTTTGGTTCCTATTGGCCCAGTATTTTCAGAGGAGAAGATTTTTGCAATATTGTCCAATTTTCGACAAAGTTCCCCGCTAGTGGCCATCTTGGATGAAGTGCAGATTTGCCGGACACAATTTTTCAACTGGATCACCCAAGGACTGTTGTGACTAAGTTTGGTTCCAATTGCTGCAGTGGTTTCAGAGAAGATCTTTGCATGATTTGCCATAGGATCCAATGTTAAAACCACGTTCCCTGCTTGTGGCCATCTTGGATATTATACGAACTTGAAATACATTTTTTTTTTAAAAGGGGCCACCTAAGGACCATTTTGACAAAGTTTGGTTGCAATTGGCCCAGTGGTTTTAGAGAAGATCTTTACATTTAGGGTCCATTTTTCGACAAAGATCCTACTGACGGCCATCTTGGATGGTTGTTGACTTGCCAGACACATTTTTTAAAGGGGACCACCTAAGGACTATCGTGACTAAGTTTGGTTCCAATTGGCCAAGCAGTTTCAGAGAAGATGTTTTGAATGTAAAATTTTCAACAAACAGACCACATCACAATGATGGCAACAACAACCTTTGCATACCCAGTTTAATACAATAGTCAATGCAATTTATGAAGCCAAGATGTAAGTAAAGACATACCTAACAATGATAACTGCATGAAAGACAAGCAGTAATTACTGTATGATACAATGTATATTTATATACAAAAATGATAAAGATGTGAAATAAGTGAAGTTTATGGAAGTATTTTTGCAAAAAATTTGTATAAAAACACTTTTTTTGCTCTTGATTATGTAACAAATAATTTTTTTTTAATAAAGTGATGGCAGGGAATTTCTCTAAAACTTGAAAGGGAAAAGTAAACCCCAGAAGATTTGAAAACAGAATTTAAAGGGAAATAACCCATTAACCATATGGAATTGAAAAAAACAATTTTGGTGAAAAAACAGTCAATATCTTCTACACAGGCATTTGGATTTTCTTCAAAATTTCAGAGTATGTAGATCTTGATATGCTGAACATTTTTTTCACAAACACTTTACCTCTATCTGCTACAGTTTTTGAAATAAACAATAAAAAACTCACAAATTTTGGGAATTTTACGGAAAAAGGGCTGTAACTCTGAGACGGGTTTTCCGATTTTCTTCAAAATTGCAGGGCAGATAGATCTCAGCATTCTGAACAATTTTATTCCTGTCAGATTTCTGATATCTGCAACGGTTTTTGAGTTATTTGCCAAAAAAAACAGCAGTTTACCCCTATGATCTATTTTTAGTAACATCGGCCATGTTGTTTGGTCCTCGAACAAACCGAACACATTTTTTAAACTACATACCCTGGTGATGACCCAGGCAAAGTTTGGTTAAAATTGGCCCAGTGGTTTTAGAGGAGAAGATTTTTGAAAAAAAGTTTACGACTGACGGACAGACGATGGACGACGGACGCCAAGACGGCAAAAGCTCACCCTGGCATAGCCAGGTGAGCTAAAAACCGGTTATGTCAAATCCATGAAGAGGTGAAATCTAGCTGAAAATGTCCGTTTTCATTTGGGACATAGACACGTCATATCTGTCAATCACTGAGAGAAACAATTATTGCAAGAGCACTATTCGTTTAAAATAAGGGACAATGTGCGTAAAATCACCAAAAATTCGATTAAAAAGGGGCAATAACTTTTATATAGATATTCAGATGTTCTTCAAAATTGCCAGGTTCGTGGCTAGATCTTGATATGCTGAAAAGTTTTGCAATAAAAATTTAACTTTATTCTCTAATTTTTTTGTAAATATAAGACAATTTTGAAATGTCTGTACCAAGTCAGGACGATTGCGGTCGACAATTTTGGAGGTGTTTTCCAACTGATTTGTCTTTTTGTCTCAGTGACGGCTCTTGACTACTCTGTTCGGTAATCTTGTTATAAGCCAATAAAAAAAATCAAGGGCAAAAACTCCTAAACCGGTATTACCAAAAACTTAAAGCCATCACTGTCGACATCACGATCTTGTGGATCGCTATGGGATATCTGTTTCCCAGATGACAACATATCTTTCCCTTTACAATTAAAGTTTGTTTTTCCTCTATCGAATTTGACTTTACTAGCGGAGTTGACATGTTCAACACGGCGGGTGCCTTATAAGAAGCAGGAGATGCTTACTCTACCGGTCAACCTGATCTCAGCCATGGTTTTTATTTGGTCCGTGTTGTTCATCTGTATGTGTCTTTATTTTTGTTTTTGTCCTTTCTTTGTGTTTCCGATGTTGCCTTTGTCCATGGATTGTTCGTCCTTTTGACTGACGGTTCGGTTCTAACTAACTGATTTTCTTCAAAATTTCTATGTGTAGATTTTGCCATGCCGAACATTTTTGCTATTAAAGTTGACTTCCATTTGTTATTTTTTTTCTTTTTTGGAATTTCAATTAAAAAAAAAACTACGGAAAAAGGGAAATAATTCCAAACCCGGTTATCAGCTTTTCTTCAGAATTGTACAGCAGGTAGATTTTGTCTTGCTGAACAATTTTACTATCTCAATTTTTTGATATCTGTATTCGTTTTAGAGTTATTTGCCAAAACAGCAATTTAACCCTCGGCGCTATATTTAGTAATGGTAGCAATGTTGTTTGCTCCTCGGACTTCCCGGATACAATTTTGAAACACGATAGCCTGGTAATGATTCAGGCTAATTTTGATATCCCTTAAAATTTGCTCAGCGATTTCAAAGAAGAATTTTGAAATAGTTTATAACGGATGGACGGACAAACGACGGACGCCAAGTGATGGCAATAGCTCACGGTGAGCTAAAAAGGCCGAAAGTTCCACACAGGCAACAGATAAATGTTGAAATATAGCGCTGATTTGCCAAAATCTATACTTTTAATATTAGTTCCAACAGGTCAGGGCGTATACAAAAACAAAAAGCAAAATGTAAAAATATTATATAAAGACTTGGTCTTTCTAAAAGAAAACAGTAACTGTACAAAATGAATATTTTAAATACAGGTATATGTTAAAAATTGTTTATGTTTATGTTGTCATATCAACGTCCGATGCCAACTCCAGAGAAGGTAGGAGGTGTTGGAACATTCTGTAGAAGAGAAAAAGTGTAATTCATTATAAGGATATATGAACAATTATTGTAAGGTGGCGTTTGTAACTATACAATGCAACAGCAAATTGTATAGAAAATAAAAACACAATCTCACGTATTGAACTTCGACCAATTGTTGATTGGAAGAACAGTATCAAAGAATGCCTTTCCCCAAATATACACCACTGCTGCAATTGTTTTTAAAAGAAATAAATCTTTTTAGAAATGTTTATGTACAAATTGGAAACCAATAGTATCCAGAATCATCCAAGTACAGATTTTAATATCAATTTTAACACGATAAATTGAGATATCCCCAGAAAATTTACCTAGATAAACAGTATTTGACGGATACAACAAAATTTTAAAATATACACATGCACCATGTTTAAATAAATTTTGTGATTCATCCTATTTATGATAATGGAATAAAACAGATAACAGGAAACACCTACAATGGCCGAAAAACATAGCCACATGCCAGAAAGTAAATAGGAACTGCACAAGAAAAAAAAAAATTATAAGCCTTTATTAATATAATTAACCTTTGCAAATTTCAAGCCTTGAATACTTTATGAAGTTAAATATCAATATTTGAATCTAATATTTTGTCAAATTAAATAACAGATTAAAAATAGCTTACAGGAAAAAAAGTTCTGAGACTAGTCTTGTTGATTTGAAAAGTCTGTGTTTAAATTCAGAAGTTCGGCAACTCTTCCTGGAAGTTAGGTAACACATTCACTCATTCAAAAAATCCTGCAATTTAGTAGGATCCACAATCCATCTTGTATAAATTATGATCTCATTTTTTTCTGGCAAAAAGAAATTGTATTCCAATACTGGATAAAAATATCAGTACAAATTTGTTTTTTTTTTATTTGTCCCAAGTATTTAAATTTGTACACTATTACGTAGTATACTCTTTGATACTGGCTTTAATAAGTATGGCATTTGACCTTGTGTTTTATGTGTACTTGAATTATATTTTCAAAAATAACTTACACATGAATTGGGTTCTGTGAAAATACTTGGATCTCGAATGCCAGGAGTAATTCCAAAAAATTCAACAGTCATTTGGAAACTACCTGTAAAAGTAAGTGAAAACTGGATCGTCAGTCCAAAAACGAATTATCCAAAGACAATGGCAACATTGGAAACACCAAGAATCAAAAGACATAATATAAGTGCGGCAAAGAAAAGAAAAATGAACATAAACAGGTGACAAACAAGGATTAAGTTTTTTTAAAGAAACACATTTGCAGTGAGATATATTTTTTGTAAAAAAAATATGCTAATTTGTTCAAGATTTCAGTATATTTACATATTATCTTGATTTTGACAGCTGTTAATCGCAAAATGGCAAACCGTGCACCAGAATATGAAGCACAAGGGCGCGTGAGCGTTAGCGAAATAGCCCCAAGCTGCATAATCTGGCGAGCGGGTGATATTTACTATTTACGAGCATTCAAAATTCAGATATCTTGTTTATCGTATTACATTTCCTATTTCTATGTAGAACTTAATAGCTTAAGTGCAAAATTCTCCCAAAAGTGCGAGGGAAATGCCAAAATTTATACAATTTACCACTCATTTTTTACTTTTGTACTGGTGAGCGTACCTTGAATATGAAATTACGAAGAGAAAATATGATAGATGCTTCATTTACTCTTATTTCTTGTTGATACGATTAAAAAAGATATTGCTTGTCAAATGTTGGGAAATTCCTTGACAACTCCATATCAACTTTTTCATAAGTCGGGGTCAACTGGGTTGCGGAAGTACATCACAAACATCCAGTATGCGGTTTGCATTAGCGTTACCTGTGGCTTCATGGTAGAATATGCTTAACAAGACTCATGTTTAACTTTCCGGGGCACATGATAATACTTTGAATTTAATTTTAAAGGTGTTAGAAATGTGTTCGATAGTCATTTTGTCTCGATCATGTTCAGTCATAATATTTGTCCAGTTTTTGCGTTTTCTATAAAAACAAGTGTATATGTTGCTTATAAGAACAAACTATGTGTTTGAAAATAAACTCTCAAGGTAAAGATAGAAATACTACTGAAAGGTGAAGTTTTAGATAGTGTCAATTACAGACGTTTACATGAAATAAAGTAGTGAAGTTGAAAATGAAGAAATTTAAAAAAATGAACAGTCGAAGAACATCTTATAAACAGACATGTTTTTCATAAATCTATTATTTGTTTTTACCTGTTTCATCTTTTCCGGAAGCTTCGTATGCTACAGGTATACAGCCATCGTCGGCCATTGTAGCGTAGGCCTTTGTTGTACCTGTATCTATCATGTAGACAGTTGTCATGAGCTTTGAATTTCCTGCACCCATGTAAGATTTTAAAACGGCAGTAGCATTTTCTGAAAATATGTAATACAGATTGTACAACACTTTAATAACAAAGGTCGTTTTCAAGAACGGTTGTGTTTTAAAGGTTATGATATGCCTTCGGTTGCATTGAGGTAATTAACACAATTCACAAACCACGCCTCTTTTGTGCAGTTCATAAATATGCATATTCAAGTGCATCAGGTACAAATGTTGTCTGCCATATAATCAAAGCATTTTTTATGTAATAAGACAACATAAAAATGATGATCATCAGAAATGGCTATTTATTTAAAAAAGTTTTGAAGGTGCCAAATAGTTGGTGGAGCAGACAAGAATTTTTTGATAAAATTTTTGTGCGGTCCTCAGAAGTAAATATTTAGGATTATTCATGTAGCAAAGCCCTATTTTTTATTCTTTGAATAAAGTGGCACAGTTGATTTTTCACAGCAATATATAAAACTTCGTCCTTTCAGAGTAACAACGTTTACTGTTCAAGTAGTTATATTATAGAGAAACCTTTTGAAATGGATAACAAAACAACGGCAGTAGAATACCGAAGGAACAAAGCACAATATTACATAAATCAAAGTCCAGAGACAAGGCAAAATCAAGAACACCAGAAGACGGAAGACCAAAGACACTACATGCCCACAAAACACACAACCACTACATATACAACACAAAAAACTAAAGCACTACCAGTGTAAACTCTCAAAAAACAGGGTGACAAAACATAAATGTTACCATATTATCTCACGGATATAGGAGTACACCATGGAGTTAAATTCTGTGAGCGGTCGTAATTATTGTTTTCCCTTTTCAAGTCGTCAGCTAATGTGACGGTATCGGGAGTTATAATTTCTTTTGTTTGAATTTATATGGACAAAAACAGTTTTAATAAATGTCTCTCTCATTGGTGCATGACACATTTTACTGTTATCATTTGTTTGTAATATGACATATCACTTGCAATGCTTGAAAATTAACTTTTTACTGAACTGTGACACTGGGCACAGTGGCGCAATAAATTTTCGACTGATTGCAATTATCCGCCTTGGAACATCACAAGATTTTCATTTCTTGGTCGGAAATAAATTCTACTTCTAGTCATTAAATTATTCCTAAAGTAATAGTTCATGATGACTTTTTTTACACAGCTGTGCATAAGACTTTCAATGCAAGAAAATCCCTTTCAATATTACCTTGTTTTTCAAAACAGTTAATTTAACTCAAAAGTAAAAGGTATCGACATATATTTATCAAGTTTGTTACAATGCAGTTTGGTATTGACGACATATGTAAGGTGAATATTAAGAAGTCAGCTTATGATTATTTCCGTATATGAAAGCAATAACTGTATAATGTTCACTTCAATAATAAGGCAATAATTCTATGTTTACTTTAATGCTTTTTGATAAAAAAATATCAGGGAAACATGTCAATCATTTTCTCTTGTAAATGATTGACCCGATTGCTTCAGTATTGATTTTCACAAACAAACATGTTTTTTGATGGTCTTTGATGTATCGATAGTATCTACATTGCACAATGTATACTCACGTGGAAGACATCCTGGCTCTACGGATGTTATACCCATTTTGTCGCATCTTCCATCGTGCGTAACAAATTGTGTCGCCTGAAGTTAACATAAAACACATATCCATTAAACTTATAGAATGGTAAGCTGAAGACAGAAAAAGTTTTTTTAACACAGCAAGCAAGTTTTCTTAATACAACAAAAAAGGGGGGCTCACAGACAAGATCAAACAAGTTTCATGAACAAAACAGAAAAATTTTCCTGGACAAGACAGAACGCGTTTTCTAAGCAAGACAGATTAGGTTTAAACACAATGTGTCTATTCGTATTTAACAAATGGTCTAGGGTTGTTTGTAAAGAGAATAAACGATATCTTAACCTTTTAATTCTTTGTGCCATCGTCAATGGAAACCAATGCAAAATTCATGTACAGTTAATGTAACAAACAATACCAAAGTTACTGTGCATTTATTTTCTATATATGGCAATTTCAACAACTTATGTCTCTTCAGTGTTGATGTAATCAATACGCTTGGAAATCCATAAACCGACATATGTGTAAAAACTGATAGATAACAAATTACCAATATGATCTCAATAGGAAAGCGAATCAACTAAGGATGGAGCAATGCAAGAGGAAGATAGTCCTTATTTTTGAACAAATTTTCTTGAATTTATCTATTGCAAGTTTGCAAATAAATCGGTTTTCGGCCAGCGCCGAAGCACTGGCTACTTGGTTAGTGAATATCCTCGGGACTAACCTTCCACTAGCAGAAGCATCGGCCAAGTGGTAATAAATTACAAAATACTGAAGTTACTGTGAATCATATGACATCTCGACACCTTAATGTCTTCAATGCAGATTATTAAATCAAAATATTTTGCAATCCAAAACCGAAATATGTGTAAAAACTGATAGAAAATAAACTTGTAAACAAAAGAACAATGCTTGAGGTGTTTTTTCTATGTTGTCTTACTAACCTATTACATTTATAGTTTTTTATTTACATTGTATCTGTACTGTGTGTTTTTATCTATTTTTTGATTCGTTATCTTGCACAATTGATGACGGTGGTAAAAGGGAAGGAACTTTGCACGGATGTATTTTTTAAACTTTTAACAATGTGAGATTTTCTTGTGGACAAGACGATATAGGCTACGAAATGATATAATATACGAAGTGGTTTTTTTTCCGGATAGCCGGAAGAATAGACAAAAAGTCTATTTTCCGGCAGTTGACAGTGAAAAAAAAGTTTTTGATAATTTGATAACATTTGAATAAATAACATATTATATAAGTCGTCTATTTGCAATTTCTTTGAAATTAAAAGTTAGTTTAAAGTATTGTAAAGCCGTTGAAAATTGATAAATGCGAAAATAACTTGTTGCAGTATGTATCATTTGTGGCCGGAAAAATAGACAATTTTTTCTATTTGTCCGGCTATCCGGAAAAATAGAAAAAAATGTATATTTTCCGGCCATTGAAATAAAGATAACAATTGATAGTTACAACATCGCAAAAAATAATTATTATCAAAAGGAAAACCAAATAAATGTCTATAAATAAGATTTATGATTCTTGAAAAGAAAAAAAAATATTTGTTTTTATCTAAATCGAATAATGTGTGCATTTTATGTTGGCCGGAAGAATAGACCTTTTTGCCTATTTTTCCGGCTAGCCGGAAGAATAGCCACTTCGTATATTATATCATTTTGTAGCCTATATCGTCTATATCGAATAGCCACGGCCTATAATATATAATCGCATTTTGTATATTAGGGTCAATCTTCTCTTTTATAATCATGGATGTACATCTGTATATTGTTATCGTGCCATTTAAAATTGTTCAAAGAAAGTAGTTTTTTTACATACCACACACGTTCTGGTGTAAATTCCATATTTTTATGACATTGCAAAGAAGGACGTTGCTCATTGAGTTAACAGAGAATTGGGAATAACATTTCTCTGGGATTAAGAAATCTACACGTCAAGAGATCTCAGATTTCTGTCATCTCTGATTCAGCATGCTTAGCCCATGACCAGACATTTTCCCTCGGGGGTTTCAGATTTTTTCTCTCTTGTATTTCCATCGATCTTTGATTCTTTATGCCATTTCACGATTTATAAGAAATAAGAAATTGCTTTCAACGTGGCAGTTTTATCTTTTTTTCCCCACTACACGTGTAATTATTAATTTAAAAAGGCCTACATGTTGCACAAAAGTAGCCCAGTATACTACCTCTATGGAAGTGCATAATAGTAGCAAAAAAATTTAATGATAGATTGATTGATTGATTGATATGGGGTTTAATGTCACTTTCAGCAGTATTTCAGCTATCTCATGACGGTAAGTTTTAGTGATGGAGGAAGCCGAAGTGCCTGGAGAGAACCTCCGACCTTAGGCAGGTAACTGACAAACCTTATGACTTACGATTGTAAGTCGAGTGCACCCTTTCTTGTAATGTACAAAGTGGGGCGCGAACTCACACCGCAGTGGTGATAGACTAAAGTGGTTGTAAAGGTAGTAGAACTACCTTAACCACTTGGCCACCCAGGCCCAAAAAAATAAATGAAAAATATTTACCGACTATTAACTTCATCAACTTACGATTACCAAGGTTCTGTTTTCCCTTCATTTTTCATCATTTAATAGAGGATCTACTTACTATATTATATAATAGTACAATCAAAAACCTTATATACATACATATTTTTTGAGAAGCCAAATGTCCACATATGTTGGATCTTAAAACTTTCAACTACTATGCTTACCGTATTATAGTTTTGGACAACGACCTGGGCGCTGCCTTTTCCATCAGTTGTCATCGACTGTTTTGCGTAGACCATCCGTTTGTCAGCATCAACTGATACCTTTTGTTCAATCTGTAATTAATTCAAATCTAAGTATATTTACTTATTTATTAGTGTCAAATGCATAAAGTCTCTTTTTGAACCATGTCATACAGCAGTGTTGATTCAAACACAAAAACGTTGGTATCCCTTAACTGAATGTTTCTTAACCATGTCATACAGCAGTGTTGATTCAAACACAAAAGCAGTTGGTATTCCTTAACTTAATTTTTTTTATTTTATACATTTTCGAAAATTTAAAATCATCGGGGAAATCCAACTAAAAGTATAATTACAAATGAGTGATTCTTTCAACATCTCATTGTTCTGAAGTTGTAGATGCCCTTCCAAGTATGTCACAGTAATATGCATTTGAACTGTTTGTTTATTATGGCACAACATGTCGGGCATCTGATCTTACTACTATTTAATTTAGGTCGCGCCATTTATAGTCTTCAATGACGAATACACCCTTAATAGCGTTCAGCAAAACTCGAATGTATTTCTCTGCATGTGTAGAACTGACAATACACGATGATCAGAATGACACAGATGAGTATACTGAACACCAAAACTGGCGTGTTTCTTTTACTGTTCAGTATACTTATTCGGGTCAATATTGGCTTAACAATAGGATCATTTCCATACGGAGAATTACATCCGTGCTGAAGGGTTTGATGAAGGGCAATGATTTTCTTGTCAAAATGCTATACGTCATTTTATTTGAAACTCAACGGTTTCGAAGCTTTTTTTCCTGGAAACGCAAAAACGTTTTATTTTTTCGTTAAATTTGCAACTGATGTCATGACAGTGCCCCTTATTTACGCCCCCCTTTTTTATTTACATATGACTGTTTTTCTATTCTACTGAAACTGGAATAAAAGTCGGAATACATCGATTTATATATACATACCTCGGTATAATGTGTTTTTCCAGCAGCATCTGTTGATCCTAAAGCGACGTATTCAGTTCCTTCCCATTGTTTTGGTGGACAACAACCTAATGCTAATGCCGGGAGTAAAACTATGCAAAGGTAACGGTACATGGCGAGGACTAAATTTGAAATAATGACCATAAACTGATGGGTTTGATATATACCCAGCTATCTTATCAGAATCCGACTGTTTGGCGGTCACTGCCTCTTACCTTAACGATAAGTAAACACTAATTCTTATAAACATTCAATTAACACAGTTTACTACTTAAAATATTTATAATCTGATCAAAGTGATGTAACACCAAATCCTAAACAAAATGACAAAGCTAAAGACCACTTTCTGTATTTCGAAATAGCGAGATAATTTGAAACATTTACAAGTACTTTAACTTTATATGATACTACTTACTATAGTAGAGGTCTTCGGACTAAAGGTTACTTAATTGTGAAAAAAACAGTATAAAGTAACATGTGATTAAATGCCATTTATTAGCTGCTTTTCTGTGCTGAGTTACGAGCTGCATATGAGTTTCATCAAATTAAGGGCCAAATTATTGTTGGATTGATTGATTAATTTGAATTTAAGGTCAAGTGAGCAGTATTTCGGCTATACCAGGACGAGAACAAGTTAATACATACAATTCAAAAATTTTATAAAAAAACAAAAAGAAGTTAAGGCGGTTAGAAAAATTTTAATAGTCACTTTAGAAGGGAAGGGACGGGACATTTAGCCTCCTCTTCGACCTCTATTAAGTCTTCTCCTTTTCGAGAAATATGACATCAGCATTAAAAGCGGGCACTATTTTATGTTACAATATAAGTTGCCGATGCATCATTGATAATTCTTAAATACTAAATGCAACAAAAGTATATCGCTTTTTTGTTATCGTGAATTTTTTATACGCTTTTCTATTTTTTTATGGTATTAAAATTCGTTTATTGCAAATGCATTCAATTCCTTGGTTAAATTTCTTATCTCTTATCACTTCTATTTTCATTACATTGAGGTAAGGGGACGACCATTTGATTCTGAGAGGGGGGGGGGCTGGCAAATTTGTTCGAGTCAGATTATTTATTTTCAACATTTTGCGGGTCAGAAAATTTATTTTTAGCCGCTCCGCGGCGAGATTATTTATTTACTATATACTGTATTAAAGAATCTGGGGCCAGATTATTTATTTTTTTATTTTCTGGGCGGATGAGGCCAGATTATTTATTTTCATGTTTTTCAAGGCCAGAATATTTATTTACAAAATCTGTCAGCCCCCCCCCCCCCTCAGAATCAAATGGTCGTCCCCTAAAGTAAAATAAGATGACTACATGTACTTTTAACCATTTAATCATACTGCAGAGTATTCTAAACACCAAGTTGTACCACTGTAACCTTAGTCTCAGGCATCTCAGTTTTGTTACCGTACACTTGATAAGTTGGACTTTTTTCTAGTTTGATTTTTACTGGGAGTCTTTTTGCGTATTTATTTTTAGCCATTCACCACACATAGGGGGAGGGTTTGGATCCAAGAAAACGAGTTTAACTCCACCGCAATTTTTGCGCCCGTCCCAAGTCAGGAATATGTTGGTCATTGGCTTGTCCTTGTCTTCTTATAAAAGTTTAGTTTCTTGATATTTGGGTTATTGGATGTGGTTTGTTTCCATTGATTTATTCACCTTTTTACCTTTTCGGGCCATTTAGGGCTTACTATATGGTGTGAGGTTCCTTACTGTGTTGAAGACCATATGGTGACCCCTAGATGTTTTGTTTTGGGTCGTTTTAACCTAAATATGGGATGTTGTCTCCTTGACATTTACCCCATTTCCTTTCTTTTTCATAAATGTACTTGAATGCATGAGTGCACTTATTTATACTACAGAATTTTACATATTGGATAATTTTATATCAAACGCAATTTCAATTAGAGCCTATTTTGTATAATGGAATCAGGCCCTGAACGGACCAAATAACATGACGAAACATACATGTACCATCTTTGATAACCACTAAACACAAAACGGAACGATAGAAAACGTTGAAAATTGCTTAAAGTTTATATGGCCATATAAAGTTTAAATGTTGTAAATATTAAGAAAATTAAACGAGTGATAAAGTTTAGCCTTAATATAAGCTAGAATCGAACTGCTAGTCTAAAAGAATAATCCAACTACAAATGCAACATCGAAAACAAAAAAAACACAAAGACATAACATATAAAAGTAAGGCACAGAAAAGAAATTAAAAGGACACACATATACAGATGAACAACACGGACACAAATCATAAAACATAGTTTGATTCGAACGCCTCCTACAACTTCACCATGAGCGCGGACGCTTTTCACTTATATTTAAATATTTTAGTACAGAATCATCATTTATAAATACCTATATATGGAAAAAATGAAAATAATAGTTTTAATGTATCGTACATATTAAATAAAAGTATTCATCAGAATTTTTTTACTCGAAAGTATTCACCTACGTTCTAGTGCAGAAGAAATAATGTACGATATCAAGTACCATTTAGGGCTTGCTATACGGTGTGAGGTTCCTTACTGTGTTGAAGACCGTACGGTGACTCCTAGATGCTTTGTTTTGGGTCGTTTTAGCCTGGATGTTGGATGTTGTCTCCTTGACATTTACCCTATTTCCTTTCTTTTTCTTGTATAATAATTAATATTGGAGGATAAAATACACTCATTTCTCGCCTGTGCAATTTTATTCTTTTTTTTTTTTTTTTGAACAAAATTAATAAATGGGGATTTTCTTCATTATTATATTAAATCTCAATGCAAAGAAATAATGGAGAATAATGATAAGCCCAAAGTGTTGTACAATATTTCGTCGATATGTAATCTATTTTAATGCATTTGTTTTGCACCTTTAGAGGTATATAAACACTAACAATTTTGCAACAAGTTGTAAGATTCCAAGAACCATTCCTTCTAAACTGAAATCTTTACTAAACGTATGGGTCAACATTCTTTTTTTTCCGGAATCCAGGTCAAAGGTTGCTCATTTTTAGCCATTTTTCCACCTAAATTTACATATCATGCACGGGGGAAATATGGAAGGGCAAGTTTTACCTTTAAATATATGAACCTTTTATCCATGAGATTTTTTAAATATTTTTGTAGTAAATAGTTTATGATTTATAAATAACAACGACAAAATTTATAGGTCACGATGCTTAGATAATAAAAATGTTGTTCCATTGTTTTGTTTCACGATGTTTTTGTAGAGACCTTGTCTCATGTGCATTTACTCCAACAAATTGGCCAACAAATTAAATCATTGCTTATTTTAAATATAGATAAAGTAAAAGGTGTCCGGATTGAACATTATTTACGGATAAGGGGAGCTAATTTGAGGCGACCCAGGCAAAATCTGTCACTCAATTACACACGTCAAAATAAAAGAGCTGTCAAACTACTGTTCCGGTCCAAAAATCAAACTTAAGGCCACAGACTCCAATTAATTTCGTAGTGCTTTCTAACCAAACGTCGGGTGAAATATAAAAAAGCGCACCATTTAAACGATATGAAACTTTGCAGGCTTGACGTGCACTACAATCCCATTCAAATATTGAATTGTCAAGAAAACCGTCTGCTGGTTTTTGCTGTACTAGCCTTAAATTTAATTTTAATGTGTGACGCTTCAGTAAAGTGAGACCCTTGAACTTGAGACACTTTGCGACTTACTGCTCAAGAAATGTCAATTTTAAACGTTCAAATGCATAATCCAGCCACTCTTCAATCCGAAAATACTAAAATGAAAAAATGAACATTTTGCATTAGAAAGTACGCAATTACAATTTTAAAAATATTTCATGTTTTGATGATAGGGAATACATTAAAGGAACGTAATTGGGATATGTAACCTTAAGCTGTATTCGACTCTTTCTTAGCAGTGTATATCTACCATAAAGGCAACTGAGCTGTTGAAATACTGACCAACAAATTATATCATTTATATAATTTCAAGGTGATGCGAAAAACGAAAATAATACCATACTGAATGTCAAAGATGAAGACACCGATCTCCCTTCCTTGCACTGGGTACCAAAGTTGCACAAATGCCCATACAAACAACGGTACATCGCTGGATCTGCAAAATGTTCCACAAAACCTCTTTCTAAGCTTTTAACCTCCATCTTGACAGCCGTAAAAGAGAGCCTTCAAAAATACTGTGATACTAGCTTTTCAAGAAGTGTTGTAAATGAAATGTGGATATTAAAAAACTCTAAAGATCTGCTTGGCATACTTGAAATCTAGATCATTATTGCATTGCAACAGCATTAAAACATTTGACTTCTCCACACTTTATACTACCATTCCTCATGAACAACTGAAATCTCGGCTGAAAGATATAATTCATAGATGTTTCCCCCGTACGAACGGCGAACGAAGATATAAGTACATTGTCATAGGCAGAGAACAAGCATACTTTGTGAAATACGACTCAGAATCACAGAAAAAATACACAGAGAAAGAAGTGATGATAATGTTAGAGTTTTTGATCGACAATATATTTGTCCAGTTTGGAGGACTTGTTTTTCAACAGATCATTTGAATTCCAATAGGCACAAACTGTGCACCTCTTTTAGCCAATCTGTTTCTCCACTCTTATGAGGCTGACTTCATTGAAGGGCTTCTTCAAAATAAAGACAAACTAGAGGTACTGTGGTCCACTGGGCCACAAATGAATACCCCCGCATGCCCAATATAATAAGAAGTTTAAATAAAAGGCTGATCTTTAAAGTCAACTGCTTCTTTTAATGTTATTCAAAAAACTTAATTTAGGCTAAGTATCAACATACCAATGTATCGGTAAACAGGAAGTAGTAGCGCAACAAACCTGAAAATAGCTTACACGGTACAACTCATCATCATGAAGCTCCATACCAAATATGAAATCATTTCCACTTTTAGAAGAAGAGAACTTTGACGAAAAATTTTCATTAGTAGTGGTATGTGAAACTAAGTATAAATGTATCTGGAAACAGGAAGTAGTAGCGCCACAAACTTGAAAATAGCTTACACGGTACAACTCATCATTATGAAGGTTGAGAATAAATATTAAATCATTTCCACATACAGAAGCAAAGAAAACTTTGACGAAAATTTTCATTAGTAGTGGTATATATAACTAAGTATCAACATACCAATGTATCGGTAAACAGGAAGTAGTAGCGCAACAAACCCGAAAAAGGCTTACACGGTACAACTCATCATCATGAAGCTCCTGACCAAATATGAAATCATTTCCACTTTTGGAAGAAGAGAAAACTTTGACGAAAATTTTTCATTAGTAGTGGTATATGAAACTAAGTATTAATGTATCGGCAAACAGGAAGTAGTAGCGCCACAAACATGAAAATATCTGACACTGTACAACTCATCATTTGGAAGCCTAATGCTAAATATCAAATCATTCCCACATGTAGAAGCTGAGAAAACTTTGACAGTAAAAGTGTTACGGACGGACGGAATGACGGACGGACGGACACCACCATCACTATATACCCTCCGCTTTTACAAAGCGGGGGTATGAAAAACTGGCCCAGTGCTTTAATTTCAGCTTCCGTTATATAGATGATATTTTATCATTAAACAACCCTCGCTTTGGTGATTTTCTTCATCTTTTTTATCCAAAAGAGCTTGAAATTAAGGATACTACAAATACTTCCACATCGGCTTCGTTCCTTGACATTCATCTTGAAATTGACAACAGAGGTACATTACAAACTAGCCTGTATGAAAATTGCGATGACTTCACTTTTCCAATAGCCAACTTCCCTTTTCTTTGTAGCAACATTCCAAAAGCACCAGCATATGGAGTTTACATCTAACAACCCATTCGCTACTCAAGGGCTTGTGGTCGTTACAGTGACTTCCTTGATAGAGCTCATTTGCTTACAAATAGACTACTTAAGCAAGGGTACGTTACAAAAAACTTAAAGTCATCACTGCAGAAGTTTTACGGTGGACATCGCGAGATCTTGTGGATCGCTATGCGATATCTGTTTCCCAGATGACAACAGATCTTTCCCTCTACAACTAAAGTTTGTTTTTCCTCTATCGGATTCGACTTTACTACCGGATTTGACATGTTCAACACGGCGGGTGTCTAATAAGAAGCAGGAGATGCTTACTCAACCGGAACACCTGATCTCATCCATGGTTTTTTTATTTGTCCGTGTTGTTCATCTGTATGTGAGTCTTCATTTTTTTTGTCCCGTACTCAAGTGGTGTTCTTGTTTCTTAGTGTGTCTGATTTTGCCATTGTCCATGGATTGTTCGTTCTTTTGATTGACGGTTCGGTTTTCACTTACTTTACATGTATGTTTTAAGCAGCATATTTAGAAAATTTGTCGAAAATTTAAAGTGTTCTTACTTTCATTTATTTAAATACATGTGTATGTCCATCAAAACACAAATGTGAATATAAAACAGTCTCATGCCCCTTAATACTTTATATATATTTTGATAGCTTCTCATTTAATTTCCACAATGTATTTTAAAGGTATATACATTTTACCAAACAATGAAGAAAGCGAGAAATAAATAATGATTTTATTGATTTGCTAATAAAGACCGTTTACTTTCTGTGCTATAGCAGATTTTCACGTGGAGTTATTAGTAATTTGAATCCTCGCAATATTTTTAATCTGACTGAATTATGTAATATGCGGTCAGGGAAAATGATATTCAAGCAAAATCTAAACATTAATGATTGATGTAAAATACAGTAAAATGCTATTTGTCTTGTATTCAATTAGATGACAATGATGCAAGCTAATGTCAATACCTAGGCTGTATTTGAATGTTTTATATTCAACAGAATATATTCAGATTAGACCTTAATGAAAGACGCCGTCTTCCTTGGATATTTTAAAATAGTCATCTGTCCCAGGTCAGGAATATGTTGGTCATTGGCTTGTCCTTGTCTTCTTATAAAATTTTAGTTTCTTGATATTTGGGTTATTGGATGTGGGTTGATTTATTCACCTTTTTACCTTTTTGGGGCCATTAAGGGCTTGTTATATGTGTTGAAGACCGTACGATGACCCCTAGATGCTTTGTTTTGGGTCGTTTTAACCTGGATATGGGATGTTGTCGCCTTAACTTTTACCCCATTTCCTTTCTTTTTCATATCTAAAATTTATAAAAGTTATGCTAATGCTGGTCCTATTTACCTAACATAACCAAAACGAAAGAGAAGAGGAAAACGACAATAGGCTCACATGAGCCTTAATTGCTCGACTGGCTACTGGTTTTATTCATAGAATATAATCGTTCTCTATTACATTGTAGCTGCAATATAAAGAAGAGCACCATCAATATAACCATCCTTTTCAAGTGAAGCAGTAAATGTAATGTAAGTGAGCTATAATTTATACCTTAATTTGTCGAAATACGCATATACAGAATCAAATTTCACAGTAACTTCGGTATTTAGCTATTTCGTACCACTGGATCGATGCCTCTGCTGGCGGACTGTTAGTCCCCGAGGGTATTCACCAGCCCAGTAGTCAGTACTTCGGTGCTGACCCGAAAGCCGATTCTATTTGGAACCTTACAATATCTAATTTTTGCAAATTTTGTTAAACTAAGGAGTATCTCCCTCATGCAAAGCTCTGTCCTTAACTGATTTTGGCTTTTTATTTAGATCATATTTGGTAATTTGTTCTCTATCAGTTCTTAAATATCTTTGACTTTATAGTCTTCCAAACGTTTAGATTTTATCTGCACTGAAGAGACAATAAACAATCACAATCTTTGAAGTTGACAACCAAAATACTATTATGTTCTTACACAATCAAAATTGTCAAGTATTGTCTTCAAAGGTTCAGATCCCATAAGGTAAAATGTCAAACTATGTTCCAAGGTAGTGGCAATCTTGGATGAGAAATAAAAAATCACAAACATTGACCACTCATGGACTACTTTGCCTAAAATTGATTGAAATTGTGTAAGTGGTTCCAGAGCAGAAGATTTTTGAAAGTATTTCCAACGGGGTCCTATATTTAACTAGTCTCATGCTGGCGTCCATCTTTGACGAGTTAGGAAAATGAAATAAAAAACTTTGAAAGAGGAGAGACCACCTAATTACTTTTTTGATTATATTTGGAATTATTCAATGGGTTACAGAGCATAAGATTTTGAATAAATTTCCCATAATGTCAAACTTATGTTTTCTGTTCGGGCCATCTTGGATGAGGTATCAATATGAAACGCACAATCTTTGAAGGAGACCTCCCAACAAAGTTAATCAAAATTGTTCTAGCAGTTTCACAGGAGAAAATCCTTGAATGCATTTCCTAAGAGTCTAATGCGAATTTTTATTCCCCGCTAAGGACCATTTCGGATGAGATATGATCATAGATGCTTTTTTTTGTGTCGTTTTAACCTGGATATGGGATGTTGTCTCCTTGACATTTACCCGATTTCCTTTCTTTGTCATATAGAAATTACAAACATTGAAGGTAACTACCTTAATTTAATTTTATCAAAATTGTTCAAGAGGTTTCAGAGAATAAAATCTCTGAATAAATTGGTAAATATTGACTCAACAGTTTCAGAAAAGAAGATCTGTTAAAAGGGTTAACAAAGACGCCGGACGCCAACTGATGACAATAGCTCACTTGGTTTCCTGCCCGGGTGAGCTAAAAATCACCTGTCTTGACAATCATATGCTATAGAAAATTTTGTTTTTTTTCCTATCAAGTACATGTAGATAATAAATTCTTATTTAAGTTTACTAGTCAACGTTTAAATGAGTAATTGTAAGAAAAAGGTGTATTCCATCAAGTTACTGATCCCAAAGTTATACAATATACTATCATCTTTTATACTTGTAACCAAAAATAAAACTACGACAAGTATAAGCTTTCCAAAAAGCTAGTCTGACATCAGTATTCTTTTACCTCGACAATAAAAGGTATATTTTGTTTGATGATTTAACAGAATTTCCAAGCATCATATTCTTAACAGTAACAAAACAAAACTCACAATATAATTCAACAATTGCGGTTCTCCTAATCTATAGGTCTATAGGAAGACATACTTAACAAAAGAACTGGTTCTTCGTCTTTTATCCCGACAAAACCAGTACAATAACTTTCCTATGTAGAAAATAATGCGTGTTCATTTATATGCCAACAGCACGCTTAAAGAATGGTTTATAATTTCATTTAAAATATTATCGCGGAAAATCAATACATGAAAATCACGATCGTAAGTGTTGATGTATTATTTTTCAATGATATTGTCGTAACCTTATATTAATCAAATGAACACGTTACACTTTATTGACCGTCATGTAATGCAAAAATGGACGCTTTACCGAAATGCAATGCGAACATGGACGCCTTACTGAATGTGCTTTTTCTGATTCTATAACTGTGTGACGCCGTGACGTCAGACAATAATAGTTCGCACGTAGTGGTATGCATTGTTAGTTCATACTAAACTATTACGGACTTTTTAAGGAAATGTAACTCTGTCACATATGGCAAAATCTTACCGTTTTGCTCATTTACATATATCGCCATTTTTAGACAAAATGGCGTCAAAATATCAAATACATTGTGAAAAGAAATGAAACATTTTCATGAAGGGCCCGGACATTTTATAAAAATCTCAGTTTTACATGAATAAAATGTACAGTTTACGTTTCCCTCCTTCACCACACATTCAAATGAATAAAATATCTTAAAAATTCAAGGTTCCCAGAAGGAAATAATATTTGAAGCGAATTGCGTAGTATTGACTTTGTCAAGATATTGCAAGATGTCGATTTTCTGTGATTTGAAATTGAAATTGTCAAGTAATCTCAAGATGTACACAACTTGTCATGAAAGAATATGCAAGTGTTTAACAATAATAATTCAGTGGTATACCTACTTACTTCAACAGAAATGAAATAAAGGTTCCCACAAATGTTAAAAAAATGCATGTTTTTGATGAGGACCTTATGAAACTGTCCCAATTTTGTCAACATTTACACAGATTTCACATTTATTTCATGAAATTCGCACCGGAAACTTTATTCGTGCAGGTAAAATTAGAGTCGAATTGTGTGAAAAAGATAATTTTATCCGTATAACGCTGGTAATTGAAAAAGTGGATTCAGGCACTTCTCTATGGTCACGTGGTATAACTGCCTATGAATATTCATAAATTTGCATAAAAAAGTAACCCTCATCAGATGCGAACTGGTTAACGTGAATTGCACTGGTACCTGTGTATTATTTGACGAGTAAACGATAGTGATTGTCATGGTATATTTTATCATTTATATCATTTATATTTTGAAAAAAAATTTAAATGTTACTTTAGGTTAATAAAATGTAACAAATAAAAGAATAATCTATATAAAGCATTATTATACAAATTGGGACTACATGTAA
Source organism: Modiolus philippinarum (assembly GCA_002080025.1). Taxonomy (NCBI): domain Eukaryota; kingdom Metazoa; phylum Mollusca; class Bivalvia; order Mytilida; family Modiolidae; genus Modiolus; species Modiolus philippinarum. The sequence continues at coordinate 4,796 of MJUU01013380.1, read as the reverse complement.
CAAAAAGCGAATGCTTCAAACAAGGACTTGTATACGTCCTTGCTTCAAAATGCAATTTATCATAGTCGTTGACTACACAACACACAAATTTGTTACACACGTGATGCATACATCACCATCAGGTCATTTCTTACGTTATTTAGCCACAGGTATCACAGGTGAAAATTGTTTATTGCCACAATCAACATCAGGATGGCTGTCAAAGGGTCATAAAATAATTGAACCATAAACAGTTTGCTCTATTCAAAGTTGATTTTTTTAGATTTTTTTTGGTAATTCAAACAATAATAAATTGTTCATTTTTAAAAGTAGGTGTATTTTAAAATATTGACAAACAAAATAATATGAATCACAATTAATGTTGTTGGGTCATCACAATCTAGCTGTCGCCATATTGCCTGTTGTCTGGTGTAGAATCAGTGAAAATGGACGATTTTCAAATCGATTTTGACTTAAGTGAAAAGAATAACACCGACTGATAGCCTATTTTATCTATTTTCACCACGTAGTTTTACAAATTAGAAAAGTGTATAAGTTCTCTCGCAATTCAGTTCTAAAAAGGGGATACTTCACATAACATACGATATTTACAATGCCTTTAATAGGGAATACTTGTGAAAATATTTGAAATTTTAGAATCAATTTTGACGAGACTAAACCTCTTCCGATTCTCATAAAAATTATACCGAAAGAAAGAGAAATTTATGTAGAATATATAAGCACATAGTTGTACATTTTAAAGAACGCAATTCTAAATCTTGGTATTTTCTATTTTTTAGAATCTATCGTTATATTCCTATGTACAAAATACGACAATCCACAGGTAGCCACTTTAGTCACGTAACTGGTCGATGACGCTAATAGTTTAACATGTATTATTATTATTTTTTTTATTAATTCATTTCTTTTACCTAGAATACAAATACTTCATTTTCTACTTTAAAAATTATTATTCTGTGAAAAAAGCTATAAAACATGCATCACATTCGATATTTTGTAAGCATCGTTTTATATGTGTGAATGTTTCGAACAAGTAAATATATAAGCATCGGCTTAGGTTAGGTTCTATATCAACAGAGGACCTGGATAATGTTGAATAACTTTTAAACAAACCATTTTACTTTATATTTTCAAATTAATTAGATACCTCCAAAACCTGTTTAGAAAGATTTAATCCTAACATTGGCTTTATAAGTTCCTATCGTTGTCATTTCAGTCATTGTGGATGTTTCCTCTTCTTTTTCAAATTTTAATTAAAGTAATATAAGCCGTTTTTTCATTAGTAGCTATCAAAAGTTACTTCTTAACAACATTTTAGGGTGTAAAATCATGTCAGTTACGAAATTCATCAAAGAACATTCCTAAAGGCAAATAAAATATCACAACTTTAGTATAAAAAAATCATATACTTACGAACAAGAAAATGGGTACTAACTGACAAAGATGAAGAAACTGAAAAAGACAAAGAAAGCAACGTCATGCGTGTTTATATCAAGCTTTTTTAATATTTTTAATGGCTGGCAATAAATCGGCAAGAAAATTCGAGCCAATAAGACAAAAGGGTGAAAAAAAGAAAATCCAATACTTACAGTAGGATCCATAAATCGAGGTAACATTCTGAAATGCAAAATTCCGACAAAAAGCCGGTTGTATAGGGTCTGTAAGTCTCGTTCTACTTTCACTTTCACTATCCGGAAACTTATGACGTCACTAATCAAAATGCACATTCAATACGTCATTCCGTGACATTTTTTTCAATGTCACAAAGTCTGGATCGATTAGACTTATTACTTTGGGATATCTACCATAACTGGAAGAGTGTGGTTGATAGAGACTACGTGTCTCCACGAAAATCGTTATTTCATTTAATTTCTACCCATGGACGACCATTTGATTCTGGGGGGGGGGGGGGGGGG
>MJUU01013379.1:9177-23338 GCA_002080025.1 Modiolus philippinarum | reverse complement strand
GGCTTGAAAGGTGCTTCCTGGAGCATACGCTTTTCTAAATCGCCCATATATATATATATATATATATATATATATATATAGACATTTTACATATATAAACATAGAATTTTGGTGAAGATATTTTCAATACCCATGCAATCTACTTGTGTATTATTGATTGAAAGACTTTATTGAATATTATATATATTTATTTATTGAGACAATGTTTTTTAATCAGTAATATTTTAACAGTGTTTAAATACCCATGAAATAGACTTGACTGTATTTTATTGATTTAATGAAAATTATATATAATCAATGATATGCAAGTGGATTGCATTGGTATTTAAAATATCCTCACCAAAAATAACAGGAGAATACCCGTCACAATAAATAGCATATTGTCATACGTTTACTGCAAATGTAATATTTTCATTGCTAAACTTTGATAACCAAATGTTTGTTTATCACATATATTTACATAAGATTAATGAACGGTAATCGACAGAAAATATGTTTAACGGTTGTGAAAATCAATATAATTACCAGGAAAACGGAAAAAAACGTAGGGAAATAGTTTTCAGATAAAAAAAAATACCTTTAGGGACCGACCATTTAACCTGAAGGGGGGTGGGGGTTATGGTTTTTTTTCTGGACAGAAAATTTTTTTCACGCGTATCAATAAAATATTTTTTTTTCAAAATTAACATTATTTTTTTGGGCAGAAAGCCCCTTTCAGAAAATTTTTTTTCATCATTTTGGCAGCAAAAATATTTTTTTCACACAAAATCAGATCCAAAATATTTTTTTAGAAAAAAACCATAGCCCCCCCCCCCCTTTAAGTTAAATGGTCGGTGCCTTAGTACATTACGTTTTCATAAATGTTTCCTTGTCAGGAAAGAATTATGTTAATTTGCTTTAATACTTCTATTGCATATATTTTAGCGAATAAAGGGATATGGAGTAAATGTACATGGGACAAAATCCCCATAAATGCATTCACTGAACTTCATTACTCTTTATTTAGGGGCCGACTCCGACCTGCCGTTTGGTGTGGGGTTAACCGTTCATTGAATATCTTATGGTGGCTTTGAGTTGTTATTACTACCGTTTGGGTCGTTGTCTCTTTGACACATTTCCCGTTTCCCTTCTTTTTAGCTCACCTGGCAAAAGGCCATGTGAGCTTTTGCCATCACTCGGCGTCCGTCGTCCGTCGTCCGTCCGTTAACATTTGTTCAAAAATCTTCTCCTGTGAAACTACTGGGTCAATGCTAACCAAACTTGACCTGAATCATCACCAGGGTACGCACTTTCAAGTTTGTGATTTTTATCTCCGTAGACCAAACAACATGACGACTGTTACTAAAAATAGAACATAGGAGTAAATTGCTGTTTTTTTCAAATAACTAAAAAACACCATTATAGATATCAAAATTCTGACATTAGGGTAAAATAGATCAGCATGATGAGATCTACCCACTGTGTAATTCTAAAGAAAACCTGAAAACCCATCTCGGAGTTATGGCTTTTTCCCGTAAAATTTTCAAAATTTTTGCATTTTTTATTTTATATTTCAAAAAGTGTAAGAGATAGAGCTCAAGTGTAAATTGCAAAATGTCAGCATATCAAGATCTACCAAATCTGAAATTTTGAATAAAATCCTTTAACCCTTGTAGGAGTTATTGCCCTTTTTCACCAATTTTTTTTAAAATATTCGCATTTTTCAATTTTTATCTACAAAACTATGGGAGATGAAGATTAAGTGTAAAATTATGAAATGTTTGCCATGCTGAGGCGACTTAAAAACTGGTATTGAAATAGTTCGTTGACCGCCATTTTCAAGATGGCCGCCAAAAAAGGCTGGAAAATTCAACATTGTCGCATTTCAATGAAATTTGGTTTCCAAAGAGATATTGATGTTGCGACTTCAAACCTGTGTTGAAAATTGTTTGTTGACCACCATTTTCAAAATGGCCAACAAAAAAGGCAGGAAAATTCAACATTGTCCGATTTTAATGAAATTTGGTTGCCAAATAGGTACTGATGTCATAACTTCAAAACAGATGTAAACAATTGTTCGTTGACCGCCATTTTAAAATGGTCACCAAAAAAGGCGGGAAAATTCAACATTGTCCAGTTTCAATGAAATTTGGTTTCCAAATAGGTATTAATGTTGCAACTTCAAAACCGATGATGAAAATTATTTGTTGACTACCATTTTCAAAATTGCCACCAAAAAAGGCGGGAAAATTCAATGTCTGATTTCAATTAAATTTGGTTTCCAAATAGGTATTGATGTCGTAACTTCAAAACTTATGTTTAAGATTGTTTGCTGATGGCCATTTTCAAATGGTTGCCAAAAAAGGCGGGAAAATTGTTTGTTGACCGCCATTTCCATAATGATGTCTCTGTTTCAAAACTGGTGTCGAAAGTGGTCCTTAGCAAGAACGTTTTTGTCAATTAAGCCCAACAAAGAAAAATAGTAAAACATGATCAGACTTTAAATACCGTTCAAGATATTGGTGGTGTTTGAGGTACTTCAGTTTGAGAGACTGATGATCAACTGTATAACTTACAATGTTACCACGATTGTGGCAACTGAAAGCCAGGTGAGAGATGTAGGCTCATGGGAGCCTCTAGTTTTTCTATGGTAAGATTAAGCAAATAGAACAACGCTCTCATAGTTTAGTCAATATGAAGCCTTCAACATATAGCAAACACTCCTACCTCATAATACGTTCAAGACTCATATTGGAGCATATGCTATGTAATTTTGTCATTTTTGTTAGATTAGAGAGTTGTTAATTGGACATTCTGGAATTAATCATTTAAAACATTTGGCAATCAATTTTCGATGCTACGATGCTAGAAAAGCATTTTCCACTGTGTGAAAAAAAAAGAAACTAGAGGTTCTCAAGAGCCTGTAGCTACGATGCTAGAAAAGCATTTTCCACTGTTTTAAAAAAAAGAAACTAGAGGTTCTCAAGAGCCTGTAGTTCACCTGGTCACTGGCTGACATAGAAACTCCAAATAACCACAATGTTAAAAGGTCTTATTTTTTTAGTATTTAACAGACCTCAATGTTACATAGCCCAATATTTCAGAGGAAATCTTCGAATGTATTTCCAATAGGGACCTATGTTTCCTTCTTGTGACCATATTGGATTAGGCGCATACATCATGAACATTTTTTTAAAAGGGAACACCGAAGGACTTTTGTGTCAAAGTTTGGTTCTAAATGGCTATGTAGCTGTATAGGAGAATATGTTTGAATGCTTTCACATTGGATTCACTTTTAAACTAAATTCGCCGCTGGCGGATATCATGAGATGGGGGCAGGTCAGACAATTTTTAATCATGAGGATCAAATGTGGACCTTGACATGATGAACATTTTTTGCATTTAACACCTACCTCTATCTCAAATCGTGGTAGAGATGTATGCTCTTTATTTTTTTAGATATGGTGTACTTGTACATGAGATAATATCTCATGTGTACACTTTGTTCAATTACTATTATCTAGATTTGTGTAAATTCTAAAACCGAAGGATAAACTCCCTCCATCGTAGTTTTGTCCTTAGCTATATTCGATATTACTGATTATTCGGATTTCGTTTGGTTTTATGCATTTTAAACATTTTTTTTTAAATCATGGATTTCCTTTGGTTGGTTTCTAGTGCTGCTGATGAGGAATAAATTTCCGAAATTGCCATACAGCTCATTAAAATTATTGAAGCTTGAGTTAACATATGTGTAATGGTCTCATGTTCATTTACTCCATATCCTTTTGTGAAATATTTAATACAGGAGTTTGTCTTTTATTGCAGTGTGGAGTTGGTAAAAAAATTCCCCGTCGTAGACATGTATGCTCTTTATTTTTCTTAGATATAATGTACTTGTACATGAGATAATATTTCATGTGTACACTTTGTTCAATTACTATTGTCTAGATTTGTGAAAATTCTAAAACCGAAGGATAAACTCCCTCCATCGTAGTTTTGTCCTTAGCTATATTTGATATTACTGATTATTCGGATTGCGTTTGGTTTTATGCATTTTAAACATTTTTTATGGATTTCCTTTGTTTGGTTTCTAGTGCTGCTGATGAGGAATAAATTTCCAAAATGGCCATACAGCTCATCAAAATTATTGTAGTTGGAGTTAACATACTTCATATTCTTTCGTGAAATATTTGCAATATATACCGCAAAATGTATAAAAAACGAAAATTTGACAAATAACTCCTAAAGGGACATCGAAATTTTTTTTCAAAATTTCCAGGTCGGTAGATCTTCATATGCTCAACATTTTTGTTATTTAAAGTTGACCATTTTCTATTACAGTTTTTAATTTATAAAAAATATAAATTTTGAAAATTTTGCGGAAAAGGGGGAAAAACTCTTAAATGATTTTCTTCAAATTACCGGACAGGTAGATCTTGTCATTCTGATAATTATTCCTTCTCATCAGACTTTTGATATCTGTAACGGTTTTTTAGTTTTTTGCCAAAACAGCAATATACTCCATGTGCTATTGTTTGTAACCACAGCCATGTTGTTTGGTTCTCGGACTAATCGAACATAAATTTGAATCTAGATACTAGTGTTATGATTCAGGCCAATATTGGTAAAAACTGCCTGAGTGGTTTCAGAGAAGAAGATTTTTGAATGCGTCCCTATTGGGTTTAATATTTAGCAATGTTCCCCAAAGGCAGACATCTTTGATCTGATGCGGACTTGCCAGACATATTTTAAAAGGGACCCATATCTGTGACCAAGAATGGTTCCAAATTGCCAAGTAGTTTCAGACAAGAAAATCTTTAAATGTGTTTTCTAATAGGGTTAATGTTTAATTAAGCTGTCTGCCATCTTAGATGACGCGCAGGCGGGTCAGACTTCAAACAAGAAGATAAAATTAAGTCCCTGACATGCTGCAATTTTTTTGTATCTAAAACTTAACCTCTTTTTGAAATCTTTTTGACATATAAGCCAAAATGTATAAAATTATAAAAATTTTCACCAATAAAAAGCAAACAGTCCAATATATGGGAATTCAGATTTTCTTCATAATTTCTGGGTGGGTAGATCTTGATCTTTAAAGTTGACCACTATCTGTTATAGATTTTGTGATAAAAAAAAATCAAAGTTTTGAAAATTTTACAGAAAAAGGGCAATCACTCCAGAACGGGTTATCAGATTTTCTTCAAAATTGTAGGCCAGGTAGATCTTGTCATGCTAATAACTTCATGTCAGAGTTTTGATATATATAATGGTTTTTGAGTTATTTTTCAAAAACAGTAATGTACCACCATGTGCTATTTTAGTTACGGCAGCCATGTTTTTTGCTCCTTGGACTAATCGAACACAATTTTAATCTAAATACCCCGGTAAGATTCAGGTCAAGTTTGGTAAAAATTGGCCGAGCGGTTTTAGACGAGACAATTTTTTGAAAAAGTTTACGATGGAAAGACGACGGACGGACCTACGACCAAGGACGCCAGGTGTTGGCAATTGCTCACACGGCCTTTTAGGCCAGATGAGCAAACAAAAGGCTTAGCTCTAACAAAATAAAGTTTATAAACGCCGGGAAAAAAATTATTAGATCACGGAAGGAGTTTGCTCCTAAAAAACACGAATGAATTATTCTCAAATGGAAACAACAGTTGTGCCAAAACTTGGAAAGCAAACAAACATGTGCCATTTAAAGAGTTCGTAATAAAAAGTTCAAAATTATTATAGTTTCGGTCATACAATTCTATCAAAAAATGCGGAATGCAGAAATTCATTGAAAGGGAAAATTATTTAAATGCGGAATGCATGCGAATAATGAAACAATAACAACAAAAAACCTTCCGAACTCCAAATTTTTAGAAAGTAATATCTAACAAATCAGAAAAACCTTCCACACCTGAAGATGTTGTGGTTGTGTAGGTTGTGTATGCATTCCTTGATTTTGAACATGACACTTATCTATCATATATTGCAGTATATTCCCAAATTTATACATTAAAATTTTGACATTATTACTTATGCTCTGCCGACAAAGAGGCTGTATACATAAAATGCACTACAGCTGCTTGAATGTCACTCAAAATAAAACAAAACACTTTATAGTGTTACCTGAGTATAGAAGAAAACAACATGTTGTTATTCAACTGCAACATCTTTATGCTCACAACAACAAAAAATAAAATAAAAAATAAATAAAATAAGAAATAATAAAATAAAATAAAAAATAATAATAATAATAAAAAAATAATAATAAAATTTCAAAAAAGAGAGAAAAGAAAAAACAATCTCGTTTTTTGTAAGTGATGTTCATTTTGAATGAAGACCTAATTGATTGGTTTTTCATTTCTACGTGGATCGAAAGTTTTGACAATGACAGGAGAAAATGTAATAAAATGAAATAAAATATTGACCACATTTTTTGTTTAGCTTGCTCGGGAAGGTTGACAGCAGTAAGTTAATAGTTCATATAGATCCCTGGTATGTTTAAAGCACATCATTGAAAGTGTAAGTATATTCTTTGATAAGGAATTGAGAAAAGTTAACAAGTATTCCAAGGATTCTGTGTTAAACATTGCTAAGGAAAAGACAATAAACTTTTTACACTCATAGAAAAAAACCGACATCTCCATTTGTTTCAGAGTCTTTGCTACTTTTTATTGATCAGAATCAGAGTGTTAGAACAATTTTTGAGTAAAATCAGAATTTAGAAGAGTCTTCGAATTTCCGAGACTACTGCTCTTTATTTATGTCGGAATTATATTTATTAAAACGAATTTACATGACTTATAGTAAAAATATTTTTACCCTGCAAAATGATGAAATAACCTCTAACAATTCGCATAATTACAGAAACCCTTCAATAAAAATGATGCAATAGGCCATGCAAACATTATTAGGTAACACGGGGCGAAACTGCAAGTATCCACCCAAGAATTATTTGCGTATTCATGTAGTATTCACACGAATCCAGATGAAATACGTCATGTTTACGCATGTGTATTTTGACGAATATGCAATGAATATATATATGTCGATACAGCGTAAACGTAACAACTGTTTACGCCACGAATACGCAGGAAATGCATACAGCTTTCACAAACAATTTACATAGAATACACTTTTGATTTTTCATGCAGAAATCAGACTGTTTGTATCCGTTTGAATGCACATGGTGCATCGAGTGTAATATAATTTTCGAATACGCAAGAAAACGAAAGAATTTTCAAATGGAAACTTGCATACATGTATAATTAGTAATACTCAAATGCGTATTTAAGATATATTTTGTATATGTAATCAACGAATACGCAAGTAAACGACTGATTTTTAAAGCATACTTTTTATATATGGCTTTTGAATACGCAAGTAAACAAATCATCATTCAATTGGAATCTTGTATTCGAGTATACGTCGTCAGTTGAATTGTATAATTAACATATTTAAGAACCAGATTTTTTTTTATCTTTATAGAACCAGATTAATTGTAGCGGGGATAATGATATGAATTCGCCAGAGCAACCTTTGAATACGTGAAGAAAACGACTATATTCTGGAAATTTATTTGCCAGGTTCTTCACGTACGCATAAGGATATTTTATATTGTAAATGAACTGAATAATGTTATTTTGGCGCATGTCCTGGTATGTGAATGCTATATTTATGTAAGGGTCTTCCTTTATCATCATTCTTTCCACTGGAGCTTGTAGGTACGACTCGAGAATGTCCTTATTTATGTCAGTTGCATTTGATGTGTATAGATGCGCCACGAATAAATGTCTTATTTTACTCAATGAACCAAAACGGCAATAAATTACACATTTGCTTAAATGAGACACTTAATGTTGTAAATATACAAATGAAATGCAAAACACATATATAAGGAAATTCTCGCGTGGAGTCTGTAAGTCCCAGTGCTTTCTGTTTATTAGAAAACACTGTATTTTGTACTGAAGTCGTAATATCCTTAATATCACTGAATTCGTATAATTCCGTACTAGTACTGCTGTTCACGTATTCCATTCAACATCTTATGACGAACGTTATCATAAACGGCCGACTAGTTAAATGATACTAAATGCCATATGTGGTTGAATTAACATGAAACCCCATTGTGGAGAAGGCGGGTCGAATGATAAATGACAGCGGTCCATCTTTTACCCTGCCGAGTCCTAATAATGCTTCGAAATTACAGAACTTAATTAATCACTTGGGGGGTCTGTCCTACAACTGATACGCTAATTACTTTATCATTTTAGAATATGACCGATTGTTTCAAAGATACATGTATGGCCCCAATATAATTAAGAGGTTTCCCAATTTCAGCTTGTTTTATTTTAACACAGTGATGTAACAGCCACTTTAATAACTATGTAGCATGTTTTTTTTAACCACTACTAATAAATTTTAAAAGGTAACCATATGACTTATCAATAACTTAACAGAACTGCATTTTTTTTTAAATTCTTAATCAACAAAATAGAACAAAAAAAAAATCTGAATCAATAAAACATGAATTGATAAAAAAAATAAACAAATAAATAAGCCTATTATTCGATCAATCAATCTATAAATCACCTGCCTTCTTTAAAAAAAGAAAGCATAGGTGAACTTGACAGTTTTGTTTTACATTATTGTGAATATCAAAAAATCAATATATGATTGCAATATGATATCAACCTCCGAGCGGAGACAATCGGAAACGGAAAAGTCTTGAATTATTCGAGTTACGCATGTGAAAACAGCAGTTCTTGTAATTATAAAAGTAATCATATTTTTAATATAAGGCTACTCCAAATCGATCCTAGATATTAGAACTTTTTTTTCGGAAAATAGAATTGCGAGCGAGCGAAATTCTTATTTTTAACATTTTCTGAATTAATTCAATTTTATCAAGTAAGGCCCAATATTTTGTCAGGGGAATGCGTTTATTATTTCAAAAATATAAATTTTGAAATTGATTAGCGAGCGAACATGATTTTTACCAGGTCTCCAAAAACACCGCACGAAGTAGCACAAAGGACCACAACAAGATATTATTTCTGCACAAAGGATATAAAATTATATTTTAAATATCAAATTATTTATATTTTACCAAAAAACTGTATTTTTAATTCTTTTGCATCGTTTTTTATGAATATCTAGTTCCGACATGAGTGGCCAAGTTTTTGTGTTTACACGAAAGATACAAGATATAAAATTAATAGGTCATCTAAATATATATTTTTTACTACTACATTTATTTTTATGTCTTATGGGGTTTTCTTGAACAATACGACTTGTGTATCGGGTTCGATATCTTTAATACCGTAATTAACTTTTTTTTTGCGGTTTTCCGCGGAAAATCATAAAACCTTTTTACTAATTGATTTAATGAAAAAAAAACATCTTTAATCATTAAATTCAACACAATATAATCTTTGAATAATTAATAAACTTAAATTCACAAATTTTATAAACGACAGCTCTATGCTAACTCGAATAATTTAATCCCTCTCCATTTCTTCGAGGCGCGATCGTAGTGAGTGGAATATAACGACTGGATTATCCGGGTTAGGTCTATGCAAAAAATTATTTCAAATAAGATGATGTCTCGTCTTTACCGGAAACGGTTTTGGTTTTGAAAAAAATGAATAAAAACCTATAGCTACTTAGAACAAATTCAAAATAATTTTTGGTAAAAGTATTACAACGTTGGTACATTAAAACTCTCGGAGCAGATGAAATGGACATGATGCTTTCTCGAAAGGGTTGAAGTTTAAAGACATTCATGTTCTCTGTAAAATAGAATACATATATAATTCCGATACAGCTTACTTAGTTTCAGAGAAGATGAGAAAAATGATAATTTTCCTATGGGATCCATTGTTAACATTTGTTTTGTGCTGGTGGCATTTTTTTATGGGTCAGAATGAAATTAGCAATCTCTGTGAAGGACATTACATACATCATTCCTGTAGAAGTTTGGTTTGATTTGCTACGTTTTTCAGAGAGGACGATAAAAAGCCGTACAACGGACGGACGACAGATAACGGACGCCAAGTGATAGCAATAGCACACACTGAACCTTTGAGTGATGTGAGCTTAAAAAGACTACAAAATAAAAAGAAAGTTGAGACGAGATATTCAGAACATTTTTTTCAATAATTTTTAGAAATGAACAATTACAATGCGGTATATTATAAAGAGGTAAGGCGAAGCCGCACCGTATAATAGATTTACTCACAATGTTAGCTCTTTAGCCGATGATAATTTGTTTGTCTTCTGTGTACAATTTCCCCAAGTATTTTGTTCTATTAAAGATAATATCACAATATAATGAATATACAGAATACAGAATACAGAATTTTATTTGCCAAATCAAGGGCTCTCAGGGGCATATATATTACAATGATTAAAACAGAGCACATACATGTATATTTAACAACAATAATAATAATATATAAAAGAAACACACAAGTAACTTAAAGTACATATCATCAGTTGTGTGTGTGTCTCTTCGTTTTGAGAGGATACTAGTGTGGTCGACAACAACAGAGTAGTAAATAGTACTATTTGGTGAATTATAAAACAGCAAAGAGCATGGAAACCAGAAGTGTGAGGGAACAGAGAGAATATAATATAAATAAATAAATTGCTGTATGCCATACCTGTGCCTGGTGCAAGAAAGCTAGTGATGTTAGGTCAGTAGCTTTAGAGCAACAGACACCAGGGGTCGATGCCAAATGGAACATACCAGCTACAGCACTATGTACTACCTGTGACTAATGCAAGTAAGCTAGAATTAAGTAACTTAAATGCAACAGGCACCAGGGGTCAATGCCATTAGAACATAGCAGCTTTATAATGTGTCACACGTAAAAATAATCACCGTATTTGTAAGCGTGCTAAAAATAGCCATTTATTGATTTTATGTCAAGATTGATTCAATTCTATAAGGGACCGACCATTTAACCTGAAGGGGGGGGGGGGTTTATGGTTTTTTTTTTCTGGACAGAAAATTTTTTTCGCGCTTCGCGTGAAACAAATTATTTATTTTTTGCACGTGTATCAACAAAATATTTTTTTTCAAAATTAACATTATTTTTTTGGACAGAAAGCCTCATTCAGAAAATTTTTTTTCATCATTTTGGAAGCCAAAATATTTTTTTCACATAAAATCAGATCCAAAATATTTTTTTAGAAAAAAACCATAGCCCCCCCCCTTCAAGTTAAATGGTTGGTCCCTAAGGTGCTACACAAATACGTACGAGAAAAATAATATCGTTTTACAACGAACAAGAGTTTAAAAATTGCCCGCGCACTTCATGCACTTTTTTGTGACGAAAGATGACGAATAATGATCCTCCAGCACGACTGCGTGTTAAATAAAAATCGACATAACACGTTGCACGAAAATAACCCTGTGCAAGCCTCAAATAACCCACGTGGTTGTGTTGTTTTACTCGTCAACAAAGCAGTACAATAACTTTTCGCGCGGAAACACTGTAGTTTGTAAGAATTGTATGAACCAATCACCGTTTACAAAAACCTCTACACAGAAGACAAAGTCTTCTTAGATTGACCGTTTTGAGTTTAAATGAAATGACGGGATGCATTTCTCTTGCAATTACCCATTGCCATCGTTTTTACATTTAAATAAATAATGATTTTCACTGCCAACCTCATTTAAATTGCATAACTATATAAGCTTGTATCACCTGGTCAACATTTAGTCCCTCAACAGAACCAGGCCCCAAGCTGGACATCGCCGACACTTGGTATGTTAAATGAGGTAGACAGTGCATTCCAAATAGGTATGTGTAATGTACAAGGGGGCCAAGAACCTACTTGCACTGCTAGCGTGTCTGATTCGGTAAGCGCCCATCATACACAGACATCAGTATCCTCTCCAAGTCGGAAAATGATTTGGCTTCGAACACTAAATAAGGGCGAAACTTGATCATCGTTTGGGGGGGGGGGCAATTAACTGTAGTTCAGCACAAACATACAATATTACGAACATTAATACATGGACCTCCGCATTCTATTTTTTTTATGTAACCAAGCTAGAAAAAAGGCCAGGAGTCATTAAAAATATATTTCTATGATTAATCAAGTCGTATCAAATGGATCAGGAATGGGATGTGTCAGGGTCGATGAACAATATTGCTTAACCTGAATGGTTTTGGACTGCTGTAGATATTGAACTTTGAGTTATTTATGTATCTACTCAGCCTTTCATTGATAACTTCATCAATGAACAATGTACATAAATCCCGTAAGCGAGCAGAACCTAATTAACACACAAAATTACCTGGGGACATGTCACCAGCAGAATAACCAAAGTATTAAGGCAGGGTATCCGGTCTGTTCGATTACCTCTCTTTCCTATATTCCGAATCTCGCCAATTTTTTCGGCACCCAAAAAGAATGGGGATGACGACTGATTCATGATAAATCGGTTAATGGTTTTCCAAAAGTTCTGATCTGAACTGAAAATTCAAAATGTAAGTTGCCGAAATGGCCACAAGCAGAAACTTGATTAAAAGTAACTTCGGTATTTGTTTGTAATTCTCTGAACGAATTTATAGATAGCAAGTTTTGCTACTCTAGTATATTGCCTTGGAGATGAAACGAGGGGATGGTTGTTTCTCAAGTACAGTTGCCGCGGGGATAAAATATGGGGTCAAAACTAACAGTCATCTTTATAATGCATTCCGATCTAGAGAATTTCCTCCCTCGGATTTTGATCAGCTGGGTTTCGCCTTCTACAACAATGAATTTCGATTAATGTTTCCCTCTCATGGCCTCGATAAGCTGTTTCCTCTTTGAATAAGTTTCATCTTCCCTTCATTGGATTTTAGAGAAAGCGAGTGGAAATGAAAATATTTGATATAATCTTCATGGTTTTTAACGAGTTCGAATTCGCTTTTATCGCAATGCGTCGACACACTTGAATTTTTCATAAAAATATCCAAATCGTTGGGGTTTCCTCAGCAGAAGACAAATAAACTGTAGATCCTGTCAGATATCTGACCTTTCTTGGAATAAAATTCAATACAAAACTAGAAAACTCACAAAAACATACCCCCGCTCCCCCATTTGATTCCAGATGTAAAAAAATCAGAAAAAAACTGAAGTCAAATCAAATGTTTAAATAGCTGGTGCACAATTGCAATATGTACTGAACATTCTGAGAAAGTTTCATTGAATTCCACCGAGAGATCTAGGAGTTGTCGCCACAAAGTATGTACCACATAGCGGAGGAAATAACGAACGGACTGACGGAAGGACGGACGAACGGACACCATGATCACTCTATACCACCCGCTAAAGCGGGGGGGGGGGGGGGGTATAAAATGGAGTTGCGATGCAGTGACAATCTTAAAGCGTTATGACAAACTTTGAGTTCTTCATTCAAATTGAAAGTTTTATATTGCGCCAACAACAAATTTTAATTGGCATGCTCAATTTCGCATGTCAGACTGTAGTCCTACATGGAAAGAGCTTTTTGTAGAAGACCATTGACGCAACATGCAATATTCAGAAACTTCAACACATGAGTGGGAATTTTTAGGGAAAGGTGACCTTTTTGTCCCAGTAAAAGGGGTTTCCGTTATGTTTGACGGTCTTTGTACGTCAAATGATGTAATTGAACTATACATTGATAGGGCCAGGGGGCACTTGGGGTAGGCATTTACTTTCTGTAACGGCACATCCGTGACATCTGGTCGACCGAACAGGGTGACAGTGGTTACATTTCTTGAAATTTCTCCGGTTTTTTGTCGCACAATGCATTGGTGTTCTGAGCTAAGAATGTTTAACGTAGATAACCAGTCAATCGTTCACATTATCAACCAAAAAAATCATCCAAGTTCGAGAGAGTTATAGCCGTTTTGAGACGACTCATTTTGTTAATATTACAGTATAATATAGGGCCAACATATAATAAATAGCTGATACATTGTCTTGTGATGATTTGAAGTGATTCAGAAGCTGCTGTCCAGTGAGAAGTCCTAGAGCTTTACCGACAGAAATAAAGCTCCTTGCTTGTTTGATAATTCAATGGCAGAGAAAACCGATAAGGGACCGACCATTTAACTTGAAAGGGGGGGGGGGCTATGGTTTTTTTCTAAAAAAATATTTTGGATCTGATTTTATGTGAAAAAAATATTTTGGCTGCCAAAATGAT
>MJUU01013377.1:137885-154731 GCA_002080025.1 Modiolus philippinarum | reverse complement strand
AAAAACGTTTTTTGAAAACCTACGGCTTTTTGCCATATCAACTACTCGCACTTTCAAGAGCAAAACCCTTCTCATACCAACGTCAGATCTTCAGATGCCCCCGGAGTCCAACATACACCACGGGCCACAGAAAATCTTCAAGATCCGCCTCACCAACATGATGGCCAGCTCCAACTGCAGCAGAACTCCCCACCTCAGCCACACTCAGTTCAGCAGTTACTTCCAGCGAATAATCTTGGTTTACGGTCTATATGGATAGTAGGATCATCCATCGTCTATTTGGCTGAGAGACGGGTTAAAGCAGGACAGGGCCAAAGGAAAGATTTGGGTCTTCAAGATAAAGGAATCTCAATTCGCTGGGTCGGAAAGGGCGGTTTGTGTTGGGAAAGTTTTAGCTCAACTACAGAGAAATTGTTAGAAAACCACCCTCCCCCTTTTATGGTCGTCATTCAATTGGGTTCAAATGATTTGGGTAAAGAGAAAAGTGTAGGTCTTATCCAGGATATCAAGTGTGACATTTTAAGATTACGTTGTTTGATTCCAAATACCAAGATAGTTTGGAGTGATATCCTGATGAGAAGGTATTGGCACGTTGCTAATTCCGGTAAAGCAATGGAAAAGGCTTGCAAACGGATGAATTGTGTTCTTAAGAATTTTATGAAAAATGAAGGACATTTTGTAATCCATCATCCTAACATTCGTGCTACTGAAATTAGTCTATACAGATTTGATGGCACCCATATGAGTGACCTTGGCAATGATGTATATTTATATAATCTACAAGGCTGGATTGAAGCATATGTATCCCCTGGTCTTAGGAGTCCTTTCCCAAATGCGTAAATTTTCCACCAAGTTTCACGTAAATTGGGTCAGGATACGTTCCTCGAAATTCTACGTCGAAGCATATTCACATTTTACTTTCCTGCGGTACCGCTGGAAGTTCTTATTTTAGGTCATCTCTTGTAAACCATGAGTGGCCCGTCCTAAACTGGTAACAGTTTGGACGGTGTGTGCTTTAAAGTAGTGATTTTTGCAATTAGTTACTCCCATGCATGCAGTTGAATTATAGCGTAAAATACAGTGAATTTTTCATCCATGGGGTAACGCGAATGTGCTTCGGCGTAGTGGGATATCCTGATCTTACGTCCTCTCTCGAAATAATTTTACCGTGAGGGATTTTTTGTCTCCATTGGTACCAATGGGACACAGTCTTGTCCAATAATTCAACACTCGGCAGTTCTGTTTCATCTTTCCAGATTGTGTCTGTTATGAGCATTATGGCCATTATTTTCCACACTTAACTATTTGTTTCTTTAAATGCCACAAAAATGAATGTTTGATTAATTAAGTTTATCGAATTTATAAGATAAACCGTTTTAATAAAACTGATTTTTTTTCCGGAATATCCCCGTTTCATGTCCGTCCAGCCCCTTTTGGTCCTTTTAATGGGGTCACGTGATAAAATTACCCAGCATCTCTTAAAGCTGTCAGCCAAATTGCAGACGATTTCATTGATTATTGAAAACCCCTCCAACCATCCACAAGCATACCCCCTTTAATAAAAATTTTGTGCAACTTGCTGCTGCTGTTTTATTGACTTTTTCAGGCCGTCGAGGTGCCAAACTGTATCAAGGACTCAGTGATTACCATAGCTGTCAAGAACTTTGATGACAATTTCTTTGAGGATACAACATATTGAGGACAATTATGTGAGGATGTGTGTATAGACCATTCAGGAGGACCGTCTGCAAATTATCGGGAGTTATCCTTCTTTGCACGGATTCCTTTTTTTTTAAGTGATAATTGTTTCTGTGTAAATTTAATTTGAAAGTGACTTTAATTTCTTATTTTCTTTTCAGCTATCACTGTTTATAATTTGATATTTTAAAAATTCAATAAACCTTATGTCATTATGCTCCAGATAGGCGTGATCTGGCAAGAAAATGGGGTCAGGATACGTTCCTCGAAATTCTACGTCGAAGCATATTCACATTTTACTTTCCTGCGGTACCGCTGGGAGTTCTTATTTTAGGTCATATCTTGTAAACCATGAGTGGCCCGTCCTAAACTGGTACCAGTTTGGACGGTGTGTGCTTTAAAGTAGTGATTTTTGCAATTAGTTACTCCCATGCATGCAGTTGAATTATAGCGTAAAATACAGTGAATTTTTCAGAGTCATCCATGGGGTAACGCGAATGTGCTTCGGCGTAGTGGGATATCCTGATCTTACGTCCTCTCTCGAAATAATTTTACCGTGAGGGATTTTTGTCTCCATTGGTACCAATGGGACACAGTCTTGTCCAATAGTTTAACACTCGGCAGTTCTGTTTCATCTTTCCTTTCCAGATTTGTCTGTTATGACCATTATGGCCATTATTTTCCACACTTAACTATTTGTTTCTTTAAATGCCACAAAAATGAATGTTTGATTAAAACGGATTTAACTTAAATATTCTAAAATTGTAAAAGTTAAACTAATACCTTTTTTATTATGTTTTTAATATTTTACACATATATTTGACTTGTGTAGTAGGTCGCATTCTGGCATGAAATAAGACTAAACTTCGTCTAGGGTTCATGTTTATTATAGCCATGAAAATAAACACACTTGTGGAATGTGTCTAGTGGCCAGGAAAAGAATGGCACAGCAAACAATTTCATCTACATTATACAACTAGTACATCAAAGTGGTCAGTCATCAGTCACAAGGTAAAGTTCCAGTGGTCAAGAATGGGTATTCAACAAGTCATTTCCATAAACAATTAGAGTCAAATGTGGCGTCTATCCATCTCAGTTAACCGCCAAAGCCTCTTAATCAATCAAAACCTTCTATTTCAAAATAATACCCCCGTGATCAATAAATAACCAAACAGGTACGAGTAAAGTTACTCGTGACGTTTTCAAAGGGAAAATATCCCTGGACAAAAAATACTCTACAAATTTGAATAAATAACCCATTTCAAATATGAATTTTGAATAATAATTTTATTAATAAGCAAACAGATAGTAAATTACATAATATGAATAAGTGATTAAAATATCACTCTGCTACATCCTCCCCCCCTGTTGAAGAATGACTTCCACGTCATCAGATCTGTTTCCCCTCTGTTTGGAAAAATGACGTCCTCGACATTGGTCTGCTCAGTTGGCATTCTCCATAATCCTCATGATGGTTCTTGCTAGCTCAATCTCCAGGCCCTTGAAAAATCCCATCTCTGCTTGTGCCTTCAGCCAGTTTACTCTCACCATCCAATCTGGTTGTGTTGTAGCCTGTTTGGATGTTGTGACGTAATCCTGAAGATATTGAGGTGGTCTTCTATTCCTCTACGGTCGTACTGCAGGTGGGCTTGGAGGTCGTGGTGGTGTTAGTAAAATGCGTCGATGACGTTGACGCAACTGAGGTGTTGGTTCTGTTGCTGCTGGAGCTGTGGGGTGATGAGTCCGTCAGCGCACTGCCATCAAGAACACCAGAAGTGTCTGCTTCAGCATGTTGGCCAGCCGCTTCTCCAGTTGTACCAGCATCACCTACAGGGGTTGGTTCTCCAGCTTCCATCTCCACTGAAGGTAAGGCGTCCCTTACTAAACCAGAGCCTTGTCCTCTCTCGTCTCCATCATGGCCGTCACCAGAGAAAAACGAGAGTCCTTGTCTGGGTTTCATCCACATGGTGTGCATCACTGTTCGTGCTGCGTTGTGGGTCCTCAGCAGGAACAAAAATCATGTAACCTCCCTGCTCCGACTCCTCATCTGACCCTGTTCCAATGGTGTCATCATTGCTGTCAGACTTCGTCGGGTTATCCCTAGGCTTCCTCACTGGTTGCCGTTTGGGTGCAGGGGTCCTCCTCTTAACATCGTTGTCCGGAAGAAATCCTATTGGTAGAAGGAGATTTCTGTGGAGGGTCCTTTTTCGTCCTTCCCCGTCTTCTCGTTGAACCACAAACACTGGTATCTCATTGTTAGGCTTGATAACAATCAGGTAGGGTTCATCCTCCCACTTGTTTGCAATCTTGTGTTTTCCGTCGAAGGCCACGGTTTTCACAAGTACCCTATCTCCGGGTTGCAGAACTGTTCCCCGAGCTTTCCTGTCATATCCAGACTTCTGTCTATCCTTGGCTGTCGAAGCTGATTTTGAAGCTAAGTCGTAGGATTTCTGAAGTCGGTGTTTCATGGCTTCAACATACTTTTCCTCCTTCGACTTCCAAACCAAAGGCGATGTCCACTGGTAGTCTAGGAGATCTTCCAAACATAAGGAAGTAAGGAGAGAAACCCGTTGTTGACTGTCGAGTGCAATTGTAGGCATGGACGAGTCCCGAAATATGAGCCTTCCAGTCCTTCTTCTGTGCTGTTTCCAGGGTACCGAGCATGTTGAGGAGTGTCCTGTTAAAACACTCAGTTAAGCCGTTACCCATGGGATGGTAAGGTGTCGTTCTCGACTTCTTCATTCCGGTGATGGTGCAAAGCTCTTTGATGATCTTGGATTCAAAGTTAGCTCCTTGGTCGTTGAAGAAAGCCTCTGCGGTGGTCCTTGTAGTTTGGTTTGGTGTAGGAATAGCCAGAGCATACCGGGTAAAATGGTCAGTGATGACAAGTATATTCTCGTAGCCTCCCTTGGATCTTTCGTGGTGCCTTCTCGTTGGTTGGTGTCTTGCGTCGTATGCATCGGTTACAGTTGGATATCCAGTCATCAACATCTCTGATCATACCATACCATACAAATCGGTCTCTGACGAGCGACATGGTCTTATCACGGCCCTGGTGTTCCATATCATCATGGAGTGATGTCAAAACAGTGGAAACACAGGCTTCTGGTAGGACAAGTTGTCGAAGTGTCTCGCCGTCAGTGTTGATCTCTCTGTAGAGTACGCCATCAATAATCCTGAGCTTGTCAAAGTTGTTAAGGAACCAGGTGTTGTGTGGTAATCGCTCAAGCTGGTCTTTCGATGGCTTGCGATGTTGATCAACCCAATATAACCATTCCTTTATCAAAATGTCGGTTCTCTGTTCATTCTTGACATCCACCAAGTGTTGAGCTGGTAGAGTAGTAGCATCATCAACTGCTGTCACTGACATCGACAACGTTTGTAAGTAGGGCTGTGCGTGCTGTAAATTGCAGATGGCCTTCACAGAGTCGGTACTTATGTTGGAAGCGTTGTTCTTTCGAAGAAGTCCAGGCAGTCTGGAAAGTCCATCGGCATCAGCGTTGTTGGTCCCTGGTCTGTACACGATGTTGAAGTTGTACGACGCAAGTGCAGCAATCCACCGATGTCCTGTAGCGTCTAACTTGGCTGATGTCAAAACGTAGGTGAGCGGATTGTTGTCCGTCATAACTGTAAAGTTGTTTCCATACAGGTAATCATGGAATTTCTCGGTAACAGCCCACTTCAAAGCGAGGAATTCCAGCTTGTGAACCGGGTAGTTCTTCTCCGATTTGCTGAGTCCTCCGCTGCCATATGCTATCACCCTTTTCTTGTTGTCTTGCTCCTGATAAAGGACGGCACCAAGTCCTAACATGGAAGCATCTGTATGTAGTTCGAAGGGCTTGTCATACTGTGGAAATCCTAAGATTGGTGGTTTCTGTAGCTTTGACTTCAGTTGTTGAAATTCATTTTCTTGCTGCTGACCCCATACCCAAGCTGACTGATTTGCAGTTGGTAGTGTTTTCTTTCTCTTTCGTCCGGACTTCTTTGGTGCTGGCATTAAGTCGGTTAACGGCCTGGCAATCTTGGAGAAGTCCTTCACAAAACGCCTGTAGTAACCAACGAACCCCAAGAACTGTCGAACTCCCTCTGGTGTTGTTGGTCGTGGCCAATTCTTTATCTTGTCTATCTTGGCTGGGTCTGGCTCAATACCATCTTTGGAGACGATGTGTCCGATGTATTTCACATTCTCCTAGAAGAATGTACATTTCTTAGGTGATAACTTCAGTCCACTCTCTCGTAGTCTCTGTAGTACTCTACGAATACGTTGCAAGTGCTCATCGTAGGTCTTGGAGAAGATGATGAGATCGTCAAGGTAGATAAAGCAGATATCTAGATGAAGATCACCAAGTATCTCTTCCATGAGGCGCTGATACGTTGCTGGACTGTTGACTAATCCGAACGGGAGCTGGTTGAACTCATAAAACCCAAGTGGTCCTACGGTAAATGCAGTCCTAGGCTTATGGGATTCCTCAAGTTCCACCTGATGATAGCCACTCTTCATGTCCAGTACCGTGTAGTAGATGTTACCACCAAGAGCCTCAAGTATTTCTTCACTACGAGGGAGAGCGTAGGAGTCCTTGACAGTCCGACTGTTTAGTTGTCTGTAGTCGATGCACATACGGAGTTTGCCATCTTTCTTCCGACAAAGAACAACGTTGGACGACCATGGCGAGTGGGAACGTCGGATAATACCAGCTGTTAAAAGTTGCTGCAGGTGATCCCGTACTTCGTCAAACATCGATGGAGGGATGCGTCGGTGTCGTTGTTTGAAAGGCACCTCATCAACTAGGTCGATCCTATGCTGAACTGCATCACTGTGTCCTATGTCCGTGTCTGATGTGCTGAAAACATCACGAAACTGGCGAAGTAGTTGCTTTCCCTGTGCTAACTGTTCATCCGTTAGTGCATCAGATGGAATGTTGACATCATCAAGTGCATCAGCTATATGGTTTTACATTTATATTTTTATTTATTTATTTTATTCGATCTATATACTTAACAGTTCTCGCCACGATATAGTTGAAATATTGCTGAAGTTGGCGTAAAACACCAATCAATCGAGTTTTTGTGTGATTTACTTCACTTTGAGCAGAAACAACATCATTTGACAGATAAACTAGTGTTTTCGCCAATGCAAGACCATACCGTTCTATGAAGGCAATTTTTGATGTCAGGCGCGGATCCAGACAATTTGAAAAGGGGGGGGGGGGGGGTCCGATTAGAAAAAATCGCCAGCGTGGAGCGAATTTTTTTTAGGGTATTCCTTATATAGTATAACTTCAGGATTTTCATTAAAAAATATATGATCTGCCAATGGGAGTCAAGACCGTATGTCTGTGTGATATTTTTTCCGTGTTTGCCTTTGCCCAATCTTGACCACATAATAGTTTCGTGCCCAGCAGGTACAGGAACTGTTTCCAAGGCGACCATATCTGCAGCCCATTTATAACTATCAGATCCTTGGAAAGATACTATTGATTTTGAACCGAAATATATTTTACCTTTTACCTTTATACTAATTTGCTCAATCTAATAACGAGGCTGAATTCATCGTGATGTAACTCAATCTGATTGTCGAAATAAAGTCCTAACCATTCAAGTTATGGCGCACTCTACCTACAACAACCGAAAATGGATAAATTTTATACCCAAGGTAAATTCAATTCAAATCGCGTTTGTCCACAGGCAATAAGATAATTTCATTCACTTTCTCTAAAATTCACTGCAATAAAATAAAGCTAACAGTGACTCCAAATACTGCCCTTTTCTGGTTCTAACTATCATTAAATTTACTCTGGTAAAAAAAAATAAAATATCTATGATTAAAGAGATGATTTTGATTTCACTATGACTAATTTCCTTCTTCTTGATGGCAAAATTCCTCAAGCTCCATCCTACGGGGTGTATATTTTTCAACTGGTACGATTCGTACGCGTTTGTTCTTCTCTTAAAGATTTTAATGAACGCAACCTTACTTTCACAGCAAAATTGTTACAACAGGGTTGTAGATTTCATAAGTTGTTGAATACATTTAAGAAATTTTATGATAGATATGAACATTTGATATCTTAATACGGCGTTACTCGAAAAAAGCTTATTACTCATGGCATTTCTAATCCTCTGTTTTAGGGATACGTTGTGAATGATTAAACATCCAAAACAGCTGGGAGGTAATTTACATTCTTTACGTAATAGGTTTACGTAATACAAGATATTCTGCTTGCATCAGTTAAAATAGCTCTACGATCTAGTGACCTGAAAATTTTACACACATATTGGCATCTCATTGATGCTGACGATACTTATCCACTAAAATTAATGATGATTCTTGACCAAATCCTTTGGGAAGTTTTAGGTTTGATTTTTCCTCCGTATTTCAACTTTGTTCTACCAGCAGATTGGGCTCCTTAAGCCATCCCGCAGAAGAGCGGCGAGCACCCTTTGGCCCATCATTCAAAATTATGTATTGTCTTTTTCTCTCCTTCCCAGATTGTGGTCATGAAGTTAGTAGTCTACCTGTATTGGGTTTTATTCGTTTATTCCTACTATAGGAAAACGTGATAGATAAAGGGGAAATTTGGGTACCCATTAACCCTACCAGTGGATTTTGCTAGTACAAAATAAAGTCCGGCTATCCCGAGTTCCTATTGTTGTTTACGTTTGCCTTTTGTCTTGTGTGTATTCTTAATATGTTTTCCCTGGCAAATTGTAGCATGTAATTGTAATTTTCAGCCATTGTAGATGTTTCCTGTGATTCCTATGGCGTGTGTTTTTTTTTTTTTTTTTTTTTTTTTTTTTTTTNTTTTTTGCACTCTTCTCTACATCTCCGGGATATCTTCCGATGAAGCGTCCAAAAATTGGATCGGGACCGCTTCTGGAGATATTCTGAAATAGAAGCAATAAAACACAACAGAATCAATATGTCATTTATTGTTTGTATAATAATTGTTTATCACAAATTATATAGTTTAAAGATAATAAAAATTTGAATTTAATATGGCGTCGAATATTGCCACATTTCTGATGTTGGGTGACATCCATGGCTTGAGCACGGACTATTTGATTTTCAGGGGAGGGGTCTGATTTATAACCGAGCCTGGATTTTTTTGCCCGCGCTATATTATGTTAGATCTAGGAAAATTTATTGGGTTTATTATCTAATGGACCGGTCGAGGGCAATATCTTTTTCAACCCAGGTGCTGCTTAAAGTTTTTAGAAAAAATTAGGGCCAGATAATTTTCTTCAAAAAAATCCCAGGTCTTCCTCCACTGAAAATAAATGTTCTGTGCTTTATGCACCTTTTACGTCAGTTATAATAGAGTATCTTTTAACTGGTGTAGCAAATATTGCAAATCACCTCATCAACCTTACAGGGGTGTCCAATGAAGGCTCTCCTGCCTTTAAATTGCCTTTCACTCGCTCACATACGATTATATCTGCGTTGACAATATCGGACAGACTAAATGACGCCATCTTTGTGACGTGAATGAGACAGAAGATCTTCCGAATCCCAAAAAACAGAAATCGACGTCTTCTGGCTCACTTGTGATGAGCAATAAACACCCCTTTCTGTTTTAATTGTTTGCTATGAAGTCAAAGTAATCCTAGTAATAGTGTTCCTGGCTCTTGTATTCATCTTCAAGATAATTAGAAGCCCTCCCATTAGGGCTCGTACCGATCCCAAATGTTTGTAGGACATTTCCATCCACTACCAGTATTTGCAAAAGGAGAGTCTTTGCTGCTTTTTTGTCTGTCCTTTCATTTGTATCAATACGAAACTCATCTGAAAATTTCTTCCTCCTCCATCTTCTATGTAACCTCATCTGTTCCAATATTTCTTCTGCTTAAGGCCAATTTTGCATGAATGACACCTGGCCGGTGGGATCGGACCATTCTAGTTTAACACCTTATCTTTGGGTCCTTCAAAAGTCATTCTCTGTGGGAATCTTGTTTTACGGGTTCTGCTTATGTGTGTCTTCATTTTTCTTTTTTGTCCCCAACTCATGCCATGTCCTTGTTTCTTAGTGTTTCTGATGTTGCCGTTCTCCATGGATTATTCGTTCTTTTCACTGACGGTTCGGTTCTCACTTACTTTAATGCCTGTCTGGAAGCATCTTCCCTGTCCCGTGCTATGGTGATAGTGAATCAACCAGGGGAGTTGCCCAATCTCCTGAGGGTCATAGCGGCCATGATCATGTCTTTTTGTTTTTCTGTTGCTGTCGACACTCCTTTATGGGGGGTCCTCAGTATCAGTTACCGTACGAGTCCATGAGGCAGTCTATCTATACCACATCGAAGACAATAAGGCTTTTCTCTCACTCTCATCTGCCATCAAGCATTTTCTTCCATTTCATTTACAACGGTCTGTTGAAAGGATATTCATCATCTAATTGCCTGTACTCTTATAATTGTCTGTACTGTCTTCGGGGCATCCTGCTCTACTATATCTGGAGCTGGATGAGCTCTTCTGTACAAATCCTCAGTAATTTTTTCTGTCGTAGTTTCCTCTGATTTCTTTTTTTCTTAATTTGACATCAGCAATGTACCCCTCCTTCTTTATTCAGTGTCATAAAAATGCAAAGTGTAACTCTGTTTCATTGCTGAGTGTCAAAATCCCCGTATGTTTTCTTTTCGTTGACAATCTCTCTGAATTATCAGTATCAAAATATAAGCAAAGACTCAGCTTTGCAATGAAGGGTACTCAAAAGATTATGGTCTACATTAATTTAGTTCAGACAAAGTTTCAATTAAAGGAAGAAATTCGCTCCAAACATCTGGAGTGATTCTCGAGAATATCCTAAATTGGGTGTTCTTAAACATAAGAAGCAGAGAGGGGTGTCTTTTTTTTTTTTGCTCCTGAATGTTGATTTGTCTGTGTCAGATTTGTCATTGATTGTATTCTGAGATTACGGGCTCTGCTTTGGTACACCTACGAGATCAGTACCCAACTTGGGTGTTTGGTTCAGCAAGTACAATATGTGGCCAAAAGTGAGTCATCAACGTCATTATTCCCTGTGCATTTCATGTAAAAAATTTTCCTGCAGTCATTTCTCGCCACATTTGCAGTCATTGTGCGCCACTTTTAGCAGATTTGTTTCTTTATTCGTATGAAGCCAGGTTCATACAAGGGCTAGTTCAGAAAAAAGACAACGAAGAGCTAGCCAAATCCTTTAATTTCAGTTTCCGTTATAAAGATGATGTTCTTTCATTGAACAATCCTCAATTCAAGGATAACCTTCATCTTATATACCCAAATGAACTAGAAATTAAAGAGACCACTGATACACCATCATCAGCATCATACCTGGACCTATACCTCTACATTGACAGCTCTGGACGTCTGAAAACAAAACTTTACGACAAGCGTGATGATTTCGACTTTCCAATAGTGAACTTCCCGTTTTTGAGCAGTAATATTCCCACTTCTCCGGCATATGGCGTGTACATTTCACAACTCATTCGCTATTGCCGTGCCTGTAGTTCGTATAGCGATTTTGTCTACAGAGCGAAATTACTGTCTCAAAAACTTATACATCAAGGGTAAGTTCAGTCACTGTTGCAATTGTCACTACAGAAGTTTTACGGTCGTCACCACGATTTGACAGACCATTACAATGTTTCGGTTTCACAAATGAGAACAGATATCTTTGGGCAGATCCAGAGTTTGTTACCGGACTGATCAACACCGACTGTGACAAAACCGACTTTTCACTGGCAGTGTGACGGGTGCCACGCGTGGAGCAGATCATGCTTACCCTTCCGGGGCACCTAATGATACCCCATCTTTTATAGGGGTTCACACTGCTAGTGTTTTAGTTTTGTGACGTTCTTGTTCTTTTTTGTTTATTTGTTTTATCTTTGTCATACTGTCTCAATTCGTGTTGCTGTGAATTGCCGTGATTTTGGATTTATGATTTTAGAATTTCCCCTTTCCTCGTTCTTGCCTCGGTATTCGTTTGCCGATGTATTCTCGTCCGATTTTCATAATTGTTTTACTGTTAAAAGCAGAACTGAATACACTCTCACTTGTTAATCTAACATAATACAATGTAACAGTTTTAAATCCTTGAATTGTTTTACAAAGAATGGTATTAAATTTCTAACGTCATATTTTTGAACTGCATTTAACTTATAACACTTTTTGACAGAAAATATAAAATTTTCCAAAATTATGACAAGGAACTGTGAAAATCTGCTTTTAACAGTGAAAAAAAAATTATGAAAATGTGCATGCTAATTTTTTGAAAAAGTCCAGTTTTTACATAAATTACACAGGGAATTTTGCATTGATGACTCACTTTTGGATATTCTGGTATCCATCCATAATTTTAGTTCCAGTCTTTCATTCAGATACCTGTTTACTACCTAAATCTTCTGTCCAGAAAAAAAATCCTGAACATCTTAGTTGGCATCCTTACAGCTGTTATTCCCAACAGACTCTTTATTAATTTGACGAAAATGGTCATCTCAGTACTAAAATTTGCGACAAAAGGGACGATTTCAATTTCCAAATTATTAATTTCTATAACATGGACAGTAATATTCCAGCTTCTCCTGCTTACGGTGATTCGTTAAGCAAGAGATAGCACAAATAATACAGACTTTCTCATTAGATATAATTATCTCCGTGATCGCCTTCTTAATCAGAGCTTCAAAAAAAATTCCATCATAAACGATCTGATCATTTCTTTTAACTGTCTACGACCTTTCAATGGCAATTGCTGTTGAGTTGCTACCGGACACTACCGCAATAGGATTGGAGGTTTTGCTAGCCATGAAGCCATGAAACCGTTTTAACCCACCATTTCTTTTGAAATGCCTGTACCAAGTCAGGACCATTGTGGCTGACAATTTTCCCCGTGGCTTTCACCTGATTTGTCTTTCTGTCTCATGGACTTCGGCTCTTGACCACTCTGCTTGGTAATTTTGTTAATATCCACATTTACATACCCCTTGGACCATCTGACATATTGGTTATCAAGAGTAAAAAGTCAATGTCAAACAAACAAAAAAATAGAACTTGTTGCAACTACGCCAAACTAAATCATCCAAATTTGTCCTATACATGCATCGTCTTCAACGTCGATCATCCACAAAATTCAAGAATCAGGGGTTGTGTTTTCGAAAGTATCCTAAGATTCGTCCTAAGACATATCTTATGACCAAGTTTAGGATGGACTTAGGATCATCTTACGACATTCTTAAGTTGTGTCCCGAAGCTATCTCAGACGCATCTTATGTTAGGACGTCCTTAACGTATCTTAAATTTAATATTTCAATTTTCAAAGACAAAAACATTTTATTAAATTGTTTACCAAATTTGTCTACTAACATGGATATAATGAAGCGTACGATTTCAAGCCTAAATGTAAAATATTATCGAAAAGGCATTTTAATTTACAGTTTGTCGTGAAATAACAACTAGATAAGCATCAAGTAGAAATTGTTTCGTGAACACTGAGTTCAAAGTTTAAAATCGTGCAAAGTTTCTTTATTGATGCGTTCGTATTGATTCATGTTCATCTTTAAGAAAGATATTGAACAAAAGGCGAAATATAAGGTAAGGATTGGGATAGGATGATCTTAAGACACCTAATTAGGTGTCCTAAAGTTAAGACGAAAAATGCGAAATATCATAAGTTTGGAGAGCTTCGAGAACACGACTTAGGACTAAGCCGTGTCATAAGATGATCTTAGGACACGTCTCATCCCTCAGACAGCTTCGAGAACACCACCCCTGGACTAAACATTCTAGTTTTGCATGATCTGTTCATTCCGTGTTTGACATACCATTTTGGCGTAGAATTGTTCCTTGTAATCAAAAGAGTATATTAAATGCACAATAATATGAAAATATGGACTAAATGTTGGGTAATGTAAAACTGTGAAAATATGAAATAAATGTAGTGAAGTTGTAAATGCTACACAAAAGGTCAGACCGCTATACGGGTTTGGGTGAATTGTTTTTTTATCTGTGCTTAGTTATATTATCGTTCTACAGTAGCATTGTAGAGTGCTAAAACACATAAAATTAACAGTGGGTCTCTGTGTAGCCTGGCAATTTTACTCTATATCCATTAAATGAATTCTGACATTTTCAGTATAATCACAT
The DNA here is from genome assembly GCA_002080025.1 of Modiolus philippinarum. NCBI lineage: Eukaryota > Metazoa > Mollusca > Bivalvia > Mytilida > Modiolidae > Modiolus > Modiolus philippinarum. The sequence continues at coordinate 140,921 of MJUU01013377.1, read as the reverse complement.
GTATTGCAATAATCACCTGTATTGAGATAATGACAAAAAAGCAGAGAATCCTACAATATTGTGTGTGAATAAAAATGTCAAATTAACTCTCTGCCAAATACATGCAAGTTTTACAGTAGGTTTTTGATGTAAAAGTAGAGTTACACTGGATTTTGCCATCTACAGGGTTAGGCATTGTATCCCGATCATTTTCTAAATGTGTATATCTTTGGGACAATTTTTGAGTATGGCTTTCCATATTATTTGATTCTAATGCTTCCACTGAGAGATTACTCCTTGAAACACGTGCACAACAAATAACAGAATTCACTGTTCATTATGCAACTTGAGTATGTTAATGTGCATTGGCCCAAAAAAAAGTCTCTACAAATAAATGGTAAAACCTAGAATTTGAACAACACTTTTATTGTTGTTCTTCATCTTGAAGTTACCTTGAGGCCTTCAAAAATAAGATTTGTGTGTTTTTCAAGCCAATTATATCAATTGTTTGGGAAAGAAGTTCAATTTTCTGATGCAACAGTGTTTAAAAGGTCATACAAAATCCGAAGAAATATTCTGAAGCGTTGTTAGGGATCCTTTAAAAGAAAATAGGACATTAAAGAGGGGCGGAATGACCTTTTACGGGACGACGGGATCAGCCATTTTATTCAACGGAAATTCGGGATCAACGCTTAATGGGATCCGGGATTTGCGTTGTCATTTTTCAGGAATCGGGAATGAAAATTTTATTTTCTCGGGAATACGGGATTTGACAGTTCTTTCCTCGGGATTTCGGTACCAAACCCCCTCTTACCAACCCTCATTAAAGTCTCTGAATCAAGTGAACCATTGAAAAAAAAAAGACTTTTGATTATGCAATGAGAGTAAAGCCTAAGTGGAAACCAAGTAATGGCATAACAAGAATCGTGTTTATGACCTAAACAACTGGCTGATGAAAATGTGGACATTTCTGTAGCGATGAATTCAAAACCTACTAAAAAAAGATTTTCGTAAATTGAACACAATGCTTTTTCCTATGTGATTCCAAACTAATAACACTAGGGAGGATTGATATTAATTTACTACAAATATAAAAATATATTTCACCTGAGTTGAATCAACGTCTAATTAAAACAAGAGGCTCTCAAGAGCCTGTATCGCTCACCTGGTCCTTGATTAACATAGACATTTTATGTTAAAGAGCCAATATACATGTATATAATTAAACTATAGTTCCAATATGCCCAATTAGTTTAAGGGGAGAAGACCGCTGTAAGTGTTCCTCATGGGGTCCAATGTTAAACTGGTCCAATGTTAAACTATGTTCCCTGCTGGCAGTGGGAACCTGAAAAAAATTCTTTTCAGGGGTCCACATAAAAGACTATTGTGGCCAAGTTTGTTGCCAATTGGCTCCGTAGTTTCAGAGAAGAAGATCTTTGAATGTGTTTTCCCATAGGGTCCAATGTTAAAACTATGTTTCCCGCTGGCGGCCATCTTGGATATCGCACAGACCTGAAAAACACCTTTTTTGTAAGGGACCACCAAAGGACTATTGTGGCCAAGTTTGGTGCCAATTGGCTTAATAGTTTCAGAGAAGATCTTTGAGGGTGTTTTCCCATAGGGTCAAATGTTAAAACTATGTTTCCCGCTGGCGGCCATCTTGGATATCGTACAGACCTGAAAAACATCTTTTTTGTAAGGGACCACCAAAAGACTATTTTGGCCAAGTTTGGTGCCTATTGGCTCAGTAGTTTCAGAGAGAAAGATCTTTGAATGTGTTTTCCCATAGGGTCCAATGTTTAAAATATGTTTCCCGCTGGCGGCCATCTTGGATATCGCACAGACCTGAAAAACACCTTTTTTGTAAGGGACCACCAAAGGACTATTGTTGCCAAGTTTGGTGCCAATTGGCTCAGTAGTTTTCAGAGAAGATCTTTGAATGTGTTTGGTCATAGGGTCCAATGTTAAAACTATGTTTCCGGCTGGCGGCCATCTTGGATATCGCACAGACCTGAAAAACACCTTTTTTGTAAGGGACCATCTAAGGACTATTGTGGCCAAGTTTGGTGCAAATTGGCTGAAACGTTTCAGAGAAGAAGATCTTTGAATGTGTTTTCGAATAGGGTCCAATGTTAAACATATGTTTCCCGCTGGCGGCCATCTTGGATATCGCACAGACCTGGAAAACATCTTTTTTGTAAGGGACCACCAAAGGACCATTGTGACCAAGTTTGGTGCCAATTTGCTCAGTAGTTTCAGAGAAGAAGATCTTTGAATGTGTTTTCCCATAGGGTCCAATGTTAAAACTATGTTTCCCACTGGCGGCCATCTTGGATATCGCATAGACCTGAAAAACACCTTTTTTGTAAGAGACCACCAAATGACTATTGTTGCCAAGTTTGGTGCCAATTGGCTCAGTAGTTTTCAGAGAAGAATATCTTTGAATGTGTTTGTTCATAGGGTCCAATGTTAAAACTATGTTTCCCGCTGGCGGCCATCTTGGATATCGCACAGACCTGAAAAACACATTTTTTGTAAGGGACCATCTAAGGACTATTGTGGTCAAGTTTGGTGCAAATTGGCTGAAACTTTTCAGAGAAGATCTTTGAATGTGTTTTCCCATAGGGTCCAATGTTAAACATATGTTTCCCGCTGGCGGCCATCTTGGATATCGCACAGACCTGGAAACACCTATTTTGTAAGGGACCACCAAAGGACCATTGTGGCCAAGTTTGTTGCCAATTGGCTCAGTAGTTTCAGAGAAGAAGATCTTTGAATGTGTTTTCCCATAGGGTCCAACGTTAAAACTATGTTTCCCGCTGGCGGCCATGTTGGATATCGCACAGACCTGAAAAACACCTTTTTTGTAAGGGACCATCTAAGGACTATTGTGGCCAACTTTGTTGCCAATTGGCTCAGTAGTTTCAGAGGAGAAGATCTTTGAATGTGTTTGGTCACAGGGTCTAATGTTAAAACTATGTTTCCCGCTGGCGGCCATCTTGGATATCGCACAGACCTGAAAAACACCTTTTTTGTAAGGGACCATCTAAGGACTAT